>JBBLMP010000132.1:0-37605 GCA_038429875.1 Poecile montanus | reverse complement strand
CCTTCCCTTCCCTTCCCTTCCCTTCCCTTCCCTTCCCTTCCCTTCCCTTCCCTTCCCTTCCCTTCCCTTCCCTTCCCTTCCCTTCCCTTCCCTTCCCTTCCCTTCCTTCCCTTCCCTTCCCTTCCCTTCCCTTCCCTTCCCTTCCCTTCCCTTCCCTTCCCTTCCCGCACCTTCCCGCACCTTCCCTTCCCTTCCCTTCCCTTCCCTTCCCTTCCCTTCCCTTCCTTCCCTTCCCTTCCCTTCCCTTCCCTTCCCTTCCCTTCCCTTCCCTTCCCTTCCCTTCCCTTCCCTTCCCTCCCTTCCCTTCCCTTCCCTTCCCTTCCCTTCCCTTCCCTTCCCGCACCTTCCCTTCCCTTCCCGCACCTTCCCTTCCCTTCCCGCACCTTCCCTTCCCGCACCTTCCCGCACCTTCCCGCACCTTCCCGCACCTTCCCTTCCCGCACCTTCCCTTCCCGCACCTTCCCTTCCCTTCCCTTCCCTTCCCTTCCCTTCCCTTCCCTTCCCTTCCCTTCCCTTCCCTTCCCTTCCCTTCCCTTCCCTTCCCTTCCCTTCCCTTCCCTTCCCTTCCCTTCCTTCCCTTCCCTTCCCTTCCCTTCCCTTCCCTTCCCTTCCCTTCCCTTCCCTTCCCTTCCCTTCCCTTCCCTTCCCTTCCCTTCCCTTCCCTTCCCTTCCCTTCCCTTCCCTTCCCCCTTCCCTTCCCTTCCCTTCCTTCCCTTCCCTTCCCTTCCCTTCCCTTCCCTTCCCTTCCTTCCCTTCCCTTCCCTTCCCTTCCCTTCCCTTCCCTTCCCTTCCCTTCCCTTCCCTTCCCTTCCCTTCCCTTCCCTTCCCTTCCCGCACCTTCCCGCACCTTCCCGCACCTTCCCTTCCCTTCCCTTCCCTTCCCTTCCCTTCCCTTCCCTTCCCTTCCCTTCCCTTCCCTTCCCTTCCCTTCCCTTCCCTTCCCTTCCCTTCCCTTCCCTTCCCTTCCCGCACCTTCCCTTCCCGCACCTTCCCTTCCCGCACCTTCCCTTCCCGCACCTTCCCTTCCCTTCCCTTCCTTCCCTTCCCTTCCCGCACCTTCCCTTCCCTTCCCTTCCCTTCCCTTCCCTTCCCTTCCCTTCCCTTCCCTTCCCTTCCCTTCCCTTCCCTTCCCTTCCCTTCCCTTCCCGCACCTTCCCTCCCTTCCCTTCCCTTCCCTTCCCTTCCCTTCCCTTCCCTTCCCTTCCCTTCCCTTCCCTTCCCTCCCTTCCCTTCCCTTCCCTTCCCTTCCCTTCCCTTCCCTTCCCTTCCCTTCCCTTCCCTTCCCTTCCCTTCCCTTCCCTTCCCTTCCCTTCCCTTCCCTTCCCTTCCCTTCCCTTCCCTTCCCTTCCCTTCCCTTCCCTTCCCTTCCTTCCCTTCCCTTCCCTTCCCTTCCCTTCCCTTCCCTTCCCTTCCCTTCCCTTCCCTTCCCTTCCCTTCCCTTCCCTTCCCTTCCCTTCCCTTCCCTTCCCTTCCCTTCCCTTCCCTTCCCTTCCCTTCCCTTCCCTTCCCTTCCCTTCCTTCCCTTCCCTTCCCTTCCCTTCCCTTCCCTTCCTTCCCTACCCTTCCCTTCCCTTCCCTTCCCTTCCCGCACCTTCCCTTCCCGCACCTTCCCTTCCCGCACCTTCCCTTCCCGCACCTTCCCGCACCTTCCCGCACCTTCCCGCACCTTCCCGCACCTTCCCGCACCTTCCCTTCCCGCACCTTCCCGCACCTTCCCGCACCTTCCGCCCCTTCCCCTTCCTTCCCTTCCCTTCCCTTCCCTTCCCTTCCCTTCCCTTCCCTTCCCTTCCCTTCCCTTCCCTTCCCTTCCCTTCCCTTCCCTTCCCTTCCCTTCCCTTCCCTTCCCTTCCCTTCCCTTCCCTTCCCTTCCTTCCCTTCCCTTCCTTCCCTTCCCTTCCCTTCCCTTCCCTTCCTCCCTTCCCTTCCCTTCCCTTCCCTTCCCTTCCCTTCCTTCCCTTCCCTTCCCTTCCCTCCCTTCCTTCCCTTCCCTTCCCTTCCCTTCCCTTCCCTTCCCTTCCCTTCCCGCCCTTCCCTTCCCTTCCCGCACCTTCCTCCTTCCCTTCCCTTCCCTTCCCTTCCCTTCCCTTCCTTCCCTTCCCTCCCTTCCCTTCCCTTCCCTTCCCTTCCCTTCCCTTCCTCCCTTCCCTTCCCTTCCCATCCCTTCCCTTCCCTTCCCTTCCCTTCCTCCCTTCCTTCCCTTCCCTTCCCTTCCCTTCCCTTCCCTTCCCTTCCCTTCCCTTCCCTTCCCTTCCCTTCCCTTCCCTTCCCTTCCTTCCCTTCCCTTCCCTTCCCTTCCTTCCCTTCCCTTCCCCTTCCCTTCCCTTCCCTTCCCTTCCCTTCCCTTCCCTTCCCTTCCCTTCCCTTCCTTCCCTTCCCTTCCCTTCCTTCCCTTCCCTTCCCTTCCCTTCCCTTCCCTTCCCTTCCCTTCCCTTCCCGCACCTTCCCGCACCTTCCCGCACCTTCCCTTCCCTTCCCTTCCCCGCACCTTCCCTTCCCGCACCTTCCCTTCCCGCACCTTCCCTTCCCTTCCCTTCCCTTCCCGCACCTTCCCGCACCTTCCCTTCCCGCACCTTCCCTTCCCGCACCTTACCTTACCTTCCCTTCCCTTCCCTTCCCTTCCCTTCCCTTCCCTTCCCTTCCCCTTCCCTTCCCTTCCCTTCCCTTCCCTTCCCTTCCCTTCCCTTCCCTTCCCTTCCCTTCCCTTCCCTTCCCTTCCTTCCCTTCCCTTCCCTTCCTTCCCTTCCCTTCCCTTCCCTTCCCTTCCCTTCCCTTCCTTCCCTTCCCTTCCCTTCCCTTCCTTCCCTTCCCTTCCCTTCCCTTCCCTTCCCTTCCCTTCCCTTCCCTTCCTTCCCTTCCCTTCCCTTCCCTTCCCTTCCCTTCCTTCCCTTCCCTTCCCTTCCCTTCCCTTCCCTTCCCGCACCTTCCCCTTCCCTTCCCTTCCCGCACCTTCCCTTCCCTTCCCTTCCCTTCCCTTCCCTTCCCTTCCCTTCCCTTCCCTTCCCTTCCCTTCCCTTCCCTTCCCTTCCCTTCCCTTCCCTTCCCTTCCCTTCCCTTCCCTTCCCTTCCCTTCCCTTCCCTTCCCTTCCCTTCCCTTCCCTTCCCTTCCCTTCCCTTCCCTTCCCTTCCCTTCCCTTCCCTTCCTTCCTTCCCTTCCTTCCCTTCCCTTCCCTTCCCTTCCCTTCCCGCACCTTCCCTTCCCTTCCCGCACCTTCCCTTCCCTTCCCTTCCCTTCCCCTTCCTTCCCTTCCCTTCCTTCCCTTCCCTTCCCTTCCTTCCCTTCCCTTCCCTTCCCTTCCCTTCCCTTCCCTTCCCTTCCCTTCCTTCCTTCCCTTCCCTTCCTTCCCTTCCCTTCCCTTCCCTTCCCGCACCTTCCCTTCCCGCACCTTCCCTTCCCTTCCCTTCCCGCACCTTCCCTTCCCGCACCTTCCCGCACCTTCCCGCACCTTCCCTTCCCTTCCCGCACCTTCCCTTCCCGCACCTTCCCTTCCCGCACCTTCCCTTCCCTTCCCTTCCCTTCCCTTCCCTTCCCTTCCCTTCCCTTCCCTTCCTTCCCTTCCCTTCCCTTCCCTTCCCTTCCCTTCCCTTCCCCTTCCCTTCCCTTCCCTTCCCTTCCCTTCCCTTCCTTCCCTTCCCTTCCCTTCCCTTCCCTTCCCTTCCCTTCCCTTCCCTTCCCTCCCTTCCCTTCCCTTCCCTTCCCTTCCCTTCCCTTCCCTTCCCTTCCCTTCCCTTCCCTTCCCTTCCCTTCCCTTCCCTTCCCTTCCCTTCCCTTCCCTTCCCTTCCCTTCCCTTCCCTTCCCTTCCCTTCCCGCACCTTCCCTTCCCTTCCCGCACCTTCCCTTCCCTTCCCGCACCTTCCCTTCCTTCCCGCACCTTCCCGCACCTTCCCGCACCTTCCCTTCCCTTCCCGCACCTTCCCTTCCCGCACCTTCCCTTCCCTTCCCTTCCCTTCCTTCCCTTCCCTTCCCTTCCCTTCCCTTCCCTTCCCTTCCCTTCCCTTCCCTTCCCTTCCCTTCCCTTCCTTCCCTTCCTTCCTTCCCTTCCCTTCCCTTCCCTTCCCTTCCCTTCCCTTCCCTTCCCTTCCCTTCCCTTCCCTTCCCTTCCCTTCCCTTCCCTTCCCTTCCCTTCCCTTCCCTTCCCTTCCCTTCCCTTCCCTTCCCTTCCCTTCCCTTCCCTTCCCTTCCCTTCCCTTCCCTTCCCTTCCCTTCCCTTCCCTTCCCTTCCCTTCCCTTCCCTTCCCTTCCCTTCCCTTCCCTTCCCTTCCCTTCCCTTCCCTTCCTTCCCTTCCCGCACCTTCCCTTCCCGCACCTTCCCTTCCCGCACCTTCCCTTCCTTCCCTTCCCTTCCCTTCCCTTCCCTTCCCTTCCCTTCCCTTCCTTCCCTTCCCGCACCTTCCCTTCCCTTCCCTTCCCTTCCCTTCCCTTCCCTTCCCTTCCCTTCCCTTCCCTTCCCTTCCCTTCCCTTCCCTTCCCTTCCCTTCCCTTCCCTTCCCTTCCCTTCCCTTCCCTTCCCTTCCCTTCCCTTCCCTTCCCTTCCCTTCCCTTCCCTTCCCTTCCCTTCCCTTCCCTTCCCTTCCCTTCCCTTCCCTTCCCTTCCCGCACCTTCCCGCACCTTCCCTTCCCGCACCTTCCCTTCCCGCACCTTACCTTACCTTACCTTCCCTTCCCTTCCCTTCCCTTCCCTTCCCTTCCCTTCCCTTCCCTTCCCTTCCCTTCCCTTCCCTTCCCTTCCCTTCCCTTCCCTTCCCTTCCCCTTCCCTTCCCTTCCCTTCCCTTCCTTCCCTTCCCTTCCCTTCCCTTCCTTCCTTCCCTTCCTTCCCTTCCCTTCCCTTCCCTTCCCTTCCCTTCCCTTCCCTTCCCTTCCCTTCCCTTCCCTTCCCTTCCCTTCCCTTCCCTTCCCTTCCCTTCCCTTCCCTTCCCTTCCCTTCCCTTCCCTTCCCTTCCCTTCCCTTCCCTTCCCTTCCCTTCCCTTCCCTTCCCGCACCTTCCCTTCCCGCACCTTCCCTTCCCGCACCTTCCCCGCACCTTCCCGCACCTTCCCGCACCTTCCCGCACCTTCCCTTCCCGCACCTTCCCGCACCTTCCCTTCCCTTCCCGCACCTTCCCTTCCCTTCCCTTCCCTTCCCTTCCCTTCCCTTCCCTTCCCGCACCTTCCCGCACCTTCCCGCACCTTCCCGCACCTTCCCGCACCTTCCCGCACCTTCCCGCACCTTCCCGCACCTTCCCGCACCTTCCTTCCCGCACCTTCCCGCACCTTCCCTTCCCTTCCCGCACCTTCCCTTCCCGCACCTTCCCTTCCCGCACCTTCCCTTCCCTTCCCGCACCTTCCCTTCCCTTCCCGCACCTTCCCTTCCCGCACCTTCCCTTCCCGCACCTTCCCGCACCTTCCCGCACCTTCCCTTCCCGCACCTTCCCTTCCCGCACCTTCCCTTCCCTTCCCTTCCCGCACCTTCCCTTCCCGCACCTTCCTGCACCTTCCCTTCCCTTCCCTTCCCTTCCCTTCCCCTTCCCTTCCCTTCCCTTCCCTTCCCTTCCCATACCCTTCCCCTTCCCTTCCCTTCCCTTCCCTTCCCTTCCCTTCCCTTCCCTTCCCTTCCTTCCCTTCCTTCCCTTCCCTCCCCTTCCCTTCCCTTCCCTTCCCTTCCCTTCCCTTCCCTTCCCTTCCTTCCCTTCCCTTCCCTTCCCTTCCCTTCCCTTCCTTCCCTTCCCTTCCCTTCCCTTCCCTTCCCTTCCCTTCCCTTCCTTCCCTTCCCTTCCCTTCCCTTCCCTTCCCTTCCCTTCCCTTCCCTTCCCTTCCCTTCCCGCACCTTCCCTTCCCGCACCTTCCTTCCCTTCCCTTCCCTTCCCTTCCCTTCCCTTCCCTTCCCTTCCCTTCCCTTCCCTTCCCATCCTTCCCTTCCTTCCCTTCCCTTCCTTACCCTTCCCTTCCCTTCCCTTCCCTTCCCTTCCCTTCCCTTCCCTTCCCTTCCCTTCCCTTCCCTTCCCTTCCCTTCCCTTCCCTTCCCTTCCCTTCCCTTCCCTTCCCTTCCCTTCCCTTCCCTTCCCTTCCCTTCCCTTCCCTTCCCTTCCCTTCCCTTCCCTTCCCTTCCCTTCCCTTCCCTTCCCTTCCTTCCCTTCCCTTCCCTTCCCTTCCCTTCCCCTTCCCTTCCCTTCCCTTCCCTTCCCTTCCCTTCCCTTCCCTTCCCTTCCCTTCCCTTCCCTTCCCGCACCTTCCCTTCCCGCACCTTCCCTTCCCGCACCTTCCCTTCCCGCACCTTCCCTTCCCCCTTCCCTTCCCTTCCCTTCCCTTCCCTTCCCTTCCCTTCCCTTCCCTTCCCTTCCCTTCCCTTCCCTTCCCTTCCCTTCCCTTCCCTTCCCTTCCCTTCCCTTCCTTCCCTTCCCTTCCCTTCCCTTCCCTTCCCTTCCCTTCCCTTCCTTCCCTTCCCTTCCCTTCCCTTCCTTCCCTTCCCTTCCCTTCCTTCCCTTCCCTTCCCTTCCCCCTTCCCGCACCTTCCCGCACCTTCCCGCACCTTCCCGCACCTTCCCGCACCTTCCCGCACCTTCCCGCACCTTCCCTTCCCTTCCCTTCCCTTCCCTTCCCTTCCCTTCCCTTCCCTTCCCTTCCCTTCCCGCACCTTCCCGCACCTTCCCGCACCTTCCGCCCCTTCCCTTCCCTTCCCTTCCCCTTCCCTTCCCTTCCCTTCCCCTTCCCTTCCCTTCCCTTCCTTCCCTTCCCTTCCCCTTCCCTTCCCTTCCCTTCCCTTCCCTTCCCTTCCCTTCCCTTCCCTTCCTTCCCTTCCCTTCCCTTCCCTTCCCTTCCGCTTCCCTTCCCTCCCTTCCATCCCTTCCCTTCCCTTCCCTTCCCATCCCCTTCCCTTCCCTTCCTTCCCTTCCCTTCCCTTCCCTTCCCTTCCCTTCCCTTCCCTTCCCTTCCCTTCCCTTCCCTTCCCTTCCCTTCCCTTCCCTTCCCTTCCCTTCCCTTCCCTTCCCTTCCCTTCCCTTCCCTTCCCTTCCCTTCCCTTCCCGCACCTTCCCGCACCTTCCCGCACCTTCCCTTCCCGCACCTTCCCGCACCTTCCCTTCCCGCACCTTCCCGCACCTTCCCTTCCCTTCCCTTCCCTTCCCTTCCCTTCCTTCCCTTCCCTTCCCTTCCCTTCCCTTCCCTTCCCTTCCCTCCCTTCCCTTCCCTTCCCTTCCCTTCCCTTCCCTTCCCTTCCCTTCCCTTCCCTTCCCTTCCCATCCCTTCCCTTCCCTTCCCTTCCCTTCCCTTCCCTTCCCTTCCTTTCCCTTCCCTTCCCTTCCCTTCCCTTCCTTCCCTTCCCTTCCCTTCCTTCCCTTCCCTTCCCTTCCCTTCCCTTCCCTCCCTTCCCTTCCCTTCCCTTCCCTTCCCTTCCCTTCCCTTCCTTCCCTTCCCTTCCCTTCCCTTCCCTTCCCGCACCTTCCCTTCCCTTCCCTTCCCTTCCCTTCCCTTCCCTTCCCTTCCTTCCCTTCCCTTCCCTTCCTTCCCTTCCCTTCCCTTCCCTTCCCTTCCCTTCCCTTCCCTTCCCTTCCCTTCCTTCCCTTCCCTTCCCTTCCCTTCCCTTCCCTTCCCTTCCCTTCCTTCCTTCCCTTCCCTTCCCTTCCCTTCCCTTCCCTTCCCTTCCCTTCCCTTCCCTTCCCTTCCCTTCCCTTCCCTTCCCTTCCCTTCCCTTCCCTTCCCTTCCTTCCTTCCCTTCCCTTCCCTTCCCTTCCCTTCCCTTCCCTTCCTTCCCTTCCCTTCCCTTCCCTTCCTTCCCTTCCCTTCCCGCACCTTCCCTTCCCTTCCCGCACCTTCCCTTCCGCACCTTCCCTTCCCGCACCTTCCCTTCCCTTCCCTTCCCGCACCTTCCCTTCCCGCACCTTCCCTTCCCGCACCTTCCCTTCCCGCACCTTCCCTTCCTTCCCTTCCCTTCCCTTCCCTTCCCTTCCCTTCCCTTCCTTCCCTTCCCTTCCCTTCCCTTCCCTTCCCTTCCCTTCCCTTCCCTTCCCTTCCCTTCCCTTCCCTTCCCTTCCCTTCCCTTCCCTTCCCTTCCCTTCCCCTTCCCTTCCCTTCCCTTCCCTTCCCTTCCCTTCCCTTCCTTCCCTTCCCTTCCCTTCCCTTCCCTTCCCTTCCCTTCCCTTCCCTTCCCTTCCCTTCCCTTCCCTTCCCTTCCCTTCCCTTCCCTTCCCTTCCCTTCCCTTCCCTTCCCTTCCCTTCCCTTCCCTTCCCGCACCTTCCCGCACCTTCCCGCACCTTCCCGCACCTTCCCGCACCTTCCCTTCCCGCACCTTCCCTTCCCTTCCCTTCCCTTCCCTTCCCTTCCCTTCCCTTCCCTTCCCTTCCCTTCCCTTCCCTTCCCTTCCCTTCCCTTCCCTTCCCTTCCCTTCCCTTCCCTTCCCTTCCCTTCCCTTCCTTCCCTTCCCTTCCCTTCCCTTCCCTTCCCTTCCCTTCCCTTCCCTTCCCTTCCCTTCCCTTCCCTTCCCTTCCCTTCCTTCCCTTCCCTTCCCTTCCCTTCCCTTCCCTTCCCTTCCCTTCCCTTCCCTTCCTTCCCTTCCCTTCCCTTCCTTCCCTTCCCTTCCTCCTTCCCTTCCCTTCCCTTCCCGCACCTTCCCGCACCTTCCCGCACCTTCCCTTCCCTTCCCGCACCTTCCCTTCCCTTCCCTTCCCTTCCCTTCCCTTCCCTTCCCTTCCCTTCCCTTCCCTTCCCTTCCCTTCCCTTCCCTTCCCTTCCCTTCCCTTCCCTTCCCTTCCCTTCCCTTCCCTTCCTTCCCTTCCCTTCTCCTTCCCTTCCCTTCCCTTCCCTTCCCTTCCCTTCCCTTCCCTTCCCTTCCTTCCCTTCCCTTCCCTTCCCTTCCCTTCCCTTCCCTTCCCTTCCCTTCCCTTCCCTTCCCTTCCCTTCCCTTCCCCTTCCCTTCCCTTCCCGCACCTTCCCGCACCTTCCCGCACCTTCCCGCACCTTCCCTTCCCTTCCCTTCCCTTCCCTTCCCTTCCCTTCCCTTCCCTTCCCTTCCCTTCCCTTCCCTTCCCTTCCCTTCCCTTCCCTTCCCTTCCCTTCCCTTCCCTCCTTCCCTTCCCTTCCCTTCCCTTCCCTTCCCTTCCCTTCCTTCCCTTCCCTTCCCTTCCCTTCCCTTCCCTTCCCTTCCCTTCCCTTCCCTTCCCTTCCCTTCCCTTCCCTTCCCTTCCCTTCCCTTCCCTTCCCTTCCCTTCCCTTCCCGCACCTTCCCGCACCTTCCCGCACCTTCCCGCACCTTCCCTTCCCTTCCCTTCCCGCACCTTCCCGCACCTTCCCGCACCTTCCCGCACCTTCCCTTCCCGCACCTTCCCGCACCTTCCCTTCCCTTCCCGCACCTTCCCTTCCCTTCCCTTCCCTTCCCTTCCCTTCCCTTCCCTTCCCTTCCCTTCCCTTCCCTTCCCTTCCCTTCCCTTCCCGCACCTTCCCGCACCTTCCCGCACCTTCCCGCACCTTCCCGCACCTTCCCTTCCCGCACCTTCCCGCACCTTCCCTTCCCTTCCCGCACCTTCCCTTCCCGCACCTTCCCTTCCCGCACCTTCCCTTCCCTTCCCGCACCTTCCCTTCCCTTCCCGCACCTTCCCTTCCCGCACCTTCCCTTCCCGCACCTTCCCGCACCTTCCCTTCCTTCCCTTCCCGCACCTTCCCTTCCCGCACCTTCCCTTCCCTTCCCTTCCCGCACCTTCCCTTCCCGCACCTTCCTGCACCTTCCCTTCCCTTCCCTTCCCTTCCCTTCCCTTCCCTTCCCTTCCCTTCCCATTCCCTTCCCTTCCCTACCCTTCCCTTCCCTTCCCTTCCCTTCCCCTCCCTTCCTTCCCTTCCCTTCCCTTCCCTTCCCTTCCCTTCCCTTCCCTTCCCTTCCCTTCCCTTCCCTTCCCTTCCCTTCCCTTCCCTTCCCTTCCCTTCCCTTCCCTTCCCTTCCCTTCCCTTCCCTTCCTTCCCTTCCCTTCCTTCCTTCCTTCCCTTCCCTTCCCTTCCCTTCCCTTCCTTCCCTTCCCTTCCCTTCCCTTCCCTTCCCTTCCTTCCCTTCCCTTCCCTTCCCTTCCCTTCCCTTCCCTTCCTTCCCTTCCCTTCCCTTCCCTTCCCTTCCCTTCCCTTCCCTTCCCTTCCCTTCCCTTCCCTTCCCTTCCCTTCCCTTCCCTTCCCTTCCCTTCCTTCCCTTCCCTTCCCTTCCCTTCCCTTCCCTTCCCTTCCCTTCCCTTCCCTTCCCTTCCCTTCCCTTCCCTTCCCTTCCTTCCCTTCCCTTCCCTTCCCTTCCCTTCCCGCACCTTCCCTTCCCTTCCCGCACCTTCCCTTCCCGCACCTTCCCTTCCCGCACCTTCCCTTCCCTTCCCTTCCCGCACCTTCCCTTCCCGCACCTTCCCTTCCCGCTTCCCCTTCCCTTCCCTTCCCTTCCCTTCCCTTCCCTTCCCTTCCCTTCCCTTCCCTTCCCTTCCCTTCCCTTCCCTTCCCTTCCCTTCCCTTCCCTTCCCTTCCTTCCCTTCCCTTCCCTTCCCTTCCCTTCCCTTCCCTTCCCTTCCCTTCCCTTCCCTTCCCTTCCCTTCCCTTCCCTTCCCTTCCCTTCCCTTCCCTTCCCTTCCCTTCCCTTCCCTTCCCTTCCCTTCCCTTCCCTTCCTTCCCTTCCCTTCCCTTCCCTTCCCTTCCCTTCCCTTCCCTTCCCTTCCCTTCCCTTCCCGCACCTTCCCGCACCTTCCCGCACCTTCCCGCACCTTCCCGCACCTTCCCTTCCCGCACCTTCCCTTCCCTTCCCTTCCCTTCCCTTCCCTTCCCTTCCCTTCCCTTCCCTTCCCTTCCCTTCCCTTCCCTTCCCTTCCCTTCCCTTCCCTTCCCTTCCCTTCCCTTCCCTTCCCTTCCCTTCCCTTCCCTTCCCTTCCCTTCCCTTCCCTTCCCTTCCCTTCCCTTCCCTTCCCTTCCCTTCCCTTCCCTTCCCTTCCCTTCCCTTCCCTTCCCTTCCCTTCCCTTCCCTTCCCTTCCCTTCCCTTCCCTTCCCTTCCCTTCCCTTCCCTTCCCTTCCCTTCCCTTCCCTTCCCTTCCCTTCCCTTCCCTTCCCTTCCCTTCCCTTCCCGCACCTTCCCGCACCTTCCCTTCCCTTCCCGCACCTTCCCTTCCCTTCCCTTCCCTTCCCTTCCCTTCCCTTCCCTTCCCTTCCCTTCCCTTCCCTTCCCTTCCCTTCCCTTCCCTTCCCTTCCCTTCCCTTCCCTTCCCTTCCCTTCCCTTCCCTTCCCTTCCCTTCCCTTCCCTTCCCTTCCCTTCCCTTCCCTTCCCTTCCCTTCCCTTCCCTTCCCTTCCCTTCCCTTCCCTTCCCTTCCCTTCCCTTCCCTTCCCTTCCCTTCCCTTCCCTTCCCTTCCCTTCCCTTCCCTTCCCTTCCCTTCCCTTCCCGCACCTTCCCGCACCTTCCCGCACCTTCCCGCACCTTCCCGCACCTTCCCTTCCCTTCCCTTCCCTTCCCTTCCCTTCCCTTCCCTTCCCTTCCCTTCCCTTCCCTTCCCTTCCCTTCCCTTCCCTTCCCTTCCCTTCCCTTCCCTTCCCTTCCCTTCCCTTCCCTTCCCTTCCCTTCCCTTCCCTTCCCTTCCCTTCCCTTCCCTTCCCTTCCCTTCCCTTCCCTTCCCTTCCCTTCCCTTCCCTTCCCTTCCCTTCCCTTCCCTTCCCTTCCCTTCCCTTCCCTTCCCTTCCCTTCCCTTCCCTTCCCTTCCCTTCCCGCACCTTCCCGCACCTTCCCGCACCTTCCCGCACCTTCCCTTCCCTTCCCTTCCCGCACCTTCCCGCACCTTCCCGCACCTTCCCGCACCTTCCCTTCCCGCACCTTCCCGCACCTTCCCTTCCCTTCCCGCACCTTCCCTTCCCTTCCCTTCCCTTCCCTTCCCTTCCCTTCCCTTCCCTTCCCTTCCCTTCCCTTCCCTTCCCTTCCCTTCCCTTCCCGCACCTTCCCGCACCTTCCCGCACCTTCCCGCACCTTCCCGCACCTTCCCTTCCCGCACCTTCCCGCACCTTCCCTTCCCTTCCCGCACCTTCCCTTCCCGCACCTTCCCTTCCCGCACCTTCCCTTCCCTTCCCGCACCTTCCCTTCCCTTCCCGCACCTTCCCTTCCCGCACCTTCCCTTCCCGCACCTTCCCGCACCTTCCCTTCCCTTCCCTTCCCGCACCTTCCCTTCCCGCACCTTCCCTTCCCTTCCCTTCCCGCACCTTCCCTTCCCGCACCTTCCTGCACCTTCCCTTCCCTTCCCTTCCCTTCCCTTCCCTTCCCTTCCCTTCCCTTCCCTTCCCTTCCCTTCCCTTCCCTTCCCTTCCCTTCCCTTCCCTTCCCTTCCCTTCCCTTCCCTTCCCTTCCCTTCCCTTCCCTTCCCTTCCCTTCCCTTCCCTTCCCTTCCCTTCCCTTCCCTTCCCTTCCCTTCCCTTCCCTTCCCTTCCCTTCCCTTCCCTTCCCTTCCCTTCCCTTCCCTTCCCTTCCCTTCCCTTCCCTTCCCTTCCCTTCCCTTCCCTTCCCTTCCCTTCCCTTCCCTTCCCTTCCCTTCCCTTCCCTTCCCTTCCCTTCCCTTCCCTTCCCTTCCCTTCCCTTCCCTTCCCTTCCCTTCCCTTCCCTTCCCTTCCTTCCCTTCCCGCACCTTCCCGCACCTTCCCTTCCCTTCCCGCACCTTCCCTTCCCTTCCCGCACCTTCCCTTCCCTTCCCTTCCCTTCCCTTCCCTTCCCTTCCCTTCCCTTCCCTTCCCTTCCCTTCCCTTCCCTTCCCTTCCCTTCCCTTCCCTTCCCTTCCCTTCCCTTCCCTTCCCTTCCCTTCCCTTCCCTTCCCTTCCCTTCCCTTCCCTTCCCTTCCCTTCCCTTCCCTTCCCTTCCCTTCCCTTCCCTTCCCTTCCCTTCCCTTCCCTTCCCTTCCCTTCCCTTCCCTTCCCTTCCCTTCCCTTCCCTTCCCTTCCCTTCCCTTCCCTTCCCTTCCCTTCCCTTCCCTTCCCTTCCCTTCCCTTCCCTTCCCTTCCCTTCCCTTCCCTTCCCTTCCCTTCCCGCACCTTCCCTTCCCTTCCCGCACCTTCCCTTCCCTTCCCTTCCCTTCCCTTCCCTTCCCTTCCCTTCCCTTCCCTTCCCTTCCCTTCCCTTCCCTTCCCTTCCCTTCCCTTCCCTTCCCTTCCCTTCCCTTCCCTTCCCTTCCCTTCCCTTCCCTTCCCTTCCCTTCCCTTCCCTTCCCTTCCCTTCCCTTCCCTTCCCTTCCCTTCCCTTCCCTTCCCTTCCCTTCCCTTCCCTTCCCTTCCCTTCCCTTCCCTTCCCTTCCCTTCCCTTCCCTTCCCTTCCCTTCCCTTCCCTTCCCTTCCCTTCCCTTCCCTTCCCTTCCCTTCCCTTCCCTTCCCTTCCCGCACCTTCCCGCACCTTCCCGCACCTTCCCGCACCTTCCCGCACCTTCCCGCACCTTCCCTTCCCGCACCTTCCCGCACCTTCCCGCACCTTCCCGCACCTTCCCTTCCCGCACCTTCCCGCACCTTCCCTTCCCTTCCCGCACCTTCCCTTCCCTTCCCTTCCCTTCCCTTCCCTTCCCTTCCCTTCCCTTCCCTTCCCGCACCTTCCCGCACCTTCCCGCACCTTCCCGCACCTTCCCGCACCTTCCCGCACCTTCCCTTCCCGCACCTTCCCGCACCTTCCCTTCCCTTCCCGCACCTTCCCTTCCCGCACCTTCCCTTCCCGCACCTTCCCTTCCCTTCCCGCACCTTCCCTTCCCTTCCCGCACCTTCCCTTCCCGCACCTTCCCTTCCCGCACCTTCCCGCACCTTCCCTTCCCTTCCCTTCCCGCACCTTCCCTTCCCTTCCCTTCCCTTCCCTTCCCTTCCCTTCCCTTCCCTTCCCTTCCCTTCCCTTCCCTTCCCTTCCCTTCCCTTCCCTTCCCTTCCCTTCCCTTCCCTTCCCTTCCCTTCCCTTCCCTTCCCTTCCCTTCCCTTCCCTTCCCTTCCCTTCCCTTCCCTTCCCTTCCCTTCCCTTCCCTTCCCTTCCCTTCCCTTCCCTTCCCTTCCCTTCCCTTCCCTTCCCTTCCCTTCCCTTCCCTTCCCTTCCCTTCCCTTCCCTTCCCTTCCCTTCCCTTCCCTTCCCTTCCCTTCCCTTCCCTTCCCTTCCCTTCCCTTCCCTTCCCTTCCCGCACCTTCCCGCACCTTCCCTTCCCTTCCCTTCCCTTCCCTTCCCGCACCTTCCCTTCCCTTCCCTTCCCTTCCCTTCCCTTCCCTTCCCTTCCCTTCCCTTCCCGCACCTTCCCTTCCCTTCCCTTCCCTTCCCTTCCCTTCCCTTCCCTTCCCTTCCCTTCCCTTCCCTTCCCTTCCCTTCCCTTCCCTTCCCTTCCCTTCCCTTCCCTTCCCTTCCCTTCCCTTCCCTTCCCTTCCCTTCCCTTCCCTTCCCTTCCCTTCCCTTCCCTTCCCTTCCCTTCCCTTCCCTTCCCTTCCCTTCCCTTCCCTTCCCTTCCCTTCCCTTCCCTTCCCTTCCCTTCCCTTCCCTTCCCTTCCCTTCCCTTCCCTTCCCTTCCCTTCCCTTCCCTTCCCTTCCCTTCCCTTCCCTTCCCTTCCCTTCCCTTCCCTTCCCTTCCCTTCCCTTCCCTTCCCGCACCTTCCCGCACCTTCCCGCACCTTCCCTTCCCGCACCTTCCCGCACCTTCCCGCACCTTCCCGCACCTACCCGCACCTTCCCTTCCCGCACCTTCCCGCACCTTCCCTTCCCTTCCCGCACCTTCCCTTCCCTTCCCTTCCCTTCCCTTCCCTTCCCTTCCCTTCCCTTCCCTTCCCTTCCCTTCCCTTCCCTTCCCTTCCCTTCCCGCACCTTCCCGCACCTTCCCGCACCTTCCCGCACCTTCCCGCACCTTCCCGCACCTTCCCTTCCCCGCACCTTCCCGCACCTTCCCTTCCCTTCCCGCACCTTCCCTTCCCGCACCTTCCCTTCCCGCACCTTCCCTTCCCTTCCCGCACCTTCCCTTCCCTTCCCGCACCTTCCCTTCCCGCACCTTCCCTTCCCGCACCTTCCCGCACCTTCCCGCACCTTCCCTTCCCGCACCTTCCCTTCCCGCACCTTCCCTTCCCTTCCCTTCCCGCACCTTCCCTTCCCGCACCTTCCTGCACCTTCCCTTCCCTTCCCTTCCCTTCCCTTCCTTCCCTTCCCTTCCCTTCCCTTCCCTTCCCTTCCCTTCCCTTCCCTTCCCTTCCCTTCCCTTCCCTTCCCTTCCCTTCCCTTCCCTTCCTTCCCTTCCCTTCCCTTCCCTTCCCTTCCCTTCCCTTCCCTTCCCTTCCCTTCCCTTCCCTTCCCTTCCCTTCCCTTCCCTTCCCTTCCCTTCCCTTCCCTTCCCTTCCCTTCCCTTCCCTTCCCTTCCCTTCCCTTCCCTTCCCGCACCTTCCCGCACCTTCCCGCACCTTCCCGCACCTTCCCGCACCTTCCCTTCCCTTCCCTTCCCTTCCCTTCCCTTCCCTTCCCTTCCCTTCCCTTCCCTTCCCTTCCCTTCCCTTCCCTTCCCTTCCCTTCCCTTCCCTTCCCTTCCCTTCCCTTCCCTTCCCTTCCCTTCCCTTCCCTTCCCTTCCCTTCCCTTCCCTTCCCTTCCCTTCCCTTCCCTTCCCTTCCCTTCCCTTCCCTTCCCTTCCCTTCCCTTCCCTTCCCTTCCCTTCCTTCCCTTCCCTTCCCTTCCCTTCCCTTCCCTTCCCTTCCTTCCCTTCCCTTCCCTTCCCTTCCCTTCCCTTCCCTTCCCTTCCCTTCCCTTCCCTTCCCTTCCCTTCCCTTCCCTTCCCTTCCCTTCCCGCACCTTCCCTTCCCTTCCCGCACCTTCCCTTCCCTTCCCTTCCCTTCCCTTCCCTTCCCTTCCCTTCCCTTCCCTTCCCTTCCCTTCCCTTCCCTTCCCTTCCCTTCCCTTCCCTTCCCTTCCCTTCCCTTCCCTTCCCTTCCCTTCCCTTCCCTTCCCTTCCCTTCCCTTCCCTTCCCTTCCCTTCCCTTCCCTTCCCTTCCCTTCCCTTCCTTCCCTTCCCTTCCCTTCCCTTCCCTTCCCTTCCCTTCCCTTCCCTTCCCTTCCCTTCCCTTCCCTTCCCTTCCCTTCCTTCTTCCCTTCCCTTCCCTTCCCTTCCCTTCCCTTCCCTTCCCTTCCCTTCCCTTCCCTTCCCTTCCCTTCCCTTCCCGCACCTTCCCTTCCCGCACCTTCCCTTCCCGCACCTTCCCTTCCCGCACCTTCCCGCACCTTCCCTTCCCGCACCTTCCCTTCCCGCACCTTCCCTTCCCGCACCTTCCCTTCCCTTCCCTTCCCTTCCCGCACCTTCCCTTCCCGCACCTTACCTTCCCTTCCCTTCCCTTCCCTTCCCTTCCCTTCCCTTCCCTTCCCTTCCCTTCCCTTCCCTTCCCTTCCCTTCCCTTCCCTTCCCTTCCCTTCCCTTCCCTTCCCTTCCCTTCCCTTCCCTTCCCTTCCCTTCCCTTCCCTTCCTTCCCTTCCCTTCCCTTCCCTTCCCTTCCCTTCCCTTCCCTTCCCTTCCCTTCCCTTCCCTTCCCTTCCCTTCCCTTCCCTTCCCTTCCCTTCCCTTCCCTTCCCTTCCCTTCCCTTCCCTTCCCTTCCCTTCCCTTCCCTTCCCTTCCCTTCCCTTCCCTTCCCTTCCCTTCCCTTCCCTTCCCTTCCCGCACCTTCCCGCACCTTCCCGCACCTTCCCTTCCCGCACCTTCCCTTCCCTTCCCTTCCCTTCCCGCACCTTCCCTTCCCTTCCCTTCCCTTCCCTTCCCTTCCCTTCCCTTCCCTTCCCTTCCCTTCCCTTCCCTTCCCTTCCCTTCCCTTCCCTTCCCTTCCCTTCCCTTCCCTTCCCTTCCCTTCCCTTCCCTTCCCTTCCCTTCCCTTCCCTTCCCTTCCTTCCCTTCCCTTCCCTTCCCTTCCCTTCCCTTCCTTCCCTTCCCTTCCCTTCCCTTCCCTTCCCTTCCCTTCCCTTCCCTTCCTTCCCTTCCCTTCCCTTCCCTTCCCTTCCCTTCCCTTCCCTTCCCTTCCCTTCCCTTCCCTTCCCTTCCCTTCCCTTCCCTTCCCTTCCCTTCCCTTCCCTTCCCTTCCCTTCCCTTCCCTTCCCTTCCCTTCCCTTCCCTTCCCTTCCCTTCCCTTCCCTTCCCGTCCCTTCCCTTCCCTTCCCTTCCCTTCCCTTCCCTTCCCTTCCCTTCCCTTCCCTTCCCTTCCCGCACTTTCCCTTCCCTTCCCGCACCTTCCCTTCCCTTCCCTTCCCTTCCCTTCCCTTCCCTTCCCTTCCTTCCCTTCCCTTCCCTTCCCTTCCCTTCCCTTCCCTTCCCTTCCCTTCCCTTCCCTTCCCTTCCCTTCCCTTCCCTTCCCTTCCCTTCCCTTCCCTTCCCTTCCCTTCCCTTCCCTTCCCTTCCCTTCCCTTCCCTTCCCTTCCCTTCCCTTCCCTTCCCTTCCCTTCCCTTCCCTTCCCTTCCCTTCCCGCACCTTCCCGCACCTTCCCGCACCTTCCCGCACCTTCCCTTCCCTTCCCTTCCCTTCCCTTCCCGCACCTTCCCTTCCCTTCCCTTCCCTTCCCTTCCCTTCCCTTCCCTTCCCTTCCCTTCCCTTCCCTTCCCTTCCCTTCCCTTCCCTTCCCTTCCCGCACCTTCCCTTCCCTTCCCTTCCCTTCCCTTCCCTTCCCTTCCCTTCCCGCACCTTCCCTTCCCTTCCCTTCCCTTCCCTTCCTCCTTCCCTTCCCTTCCCTTCCCTTCCCTTCCCTTCCCTTCCCTTCCCTTCCCTTCCTTCCCTTCCTTCCCTTCCCTTCCCTTCCCTTCCCTTCCCTTCCTTCCCTTCCCTTCCCTTCCCTTCCTTCCCTTCCCTTCCCTTCCCTTCCCTTCCCTTCCCTTCCCTTCCCTTCCCTTCCCTTCCCGCACCTTCCCGCACCTTCCCTTCCCTTCCCTTCCCTTCCCCTTCCCTTCCCTTCCCTTCCCTTCCCTTCCCTTCCCTTCCCTTCCCTTCCCTTCCCTTCCCTTCCCTTCCCTTCCCTTCCCTTCCCTTCCCTTCCCTTCCCTCCCTTCCCTTCCCTTCCCTTCCCTTCCTTCCCTTCCCTTCCCTTCCCTTCCCTTCCCTTCCCTTCCCTTCCCTTCCCTTCCTTCCCTTCCCCTTCCCTTCCCTTCCCTTCCCTTCCCTTCCCTTCCCTTCCTTCCCTTCCCTTCCCTTCCCTTCCCTTCCCTTCCTTCCCTTCCCTTCCCTTCCTTCCCTTCCCGCACCTTCCCGCACCTTCCCTTCCCTCCCTTCCCGCACCTTCCCGCACCTTCCCGCACCTTCCCGCACCTTCCCTTCCCGCACCTTCCCGCACCTTCCCTTCCCTTCCCGCACCTTCCCTTCCCTTCCCTTCCCTTCCCTTCCTTCCCTTCCCTTCCCGCACCTTCCCGCACCTTCCCGCACCTTCCCGCACCTTCCCGCACCTTCCCGCACCTTCCCTTCCCGCACCTTCCCGCACCTTCCCTTCCCTTCCCGCACCTTCCCTTCCCGCACCTTCCCTTCCCGCACCTTCCCTTCCCTTCCCGCACCTTCCCTTCCCTTCCCGCACCTTCCCTTCCCGCACCTTCCCTTCCCGCACCTTCCCGCACCTTCCCTTCCCTTCCCTTCCCGCACCTTCCCTTCCCGCACCTTCCCTTCCCTTCCCTTCCCGCACCTTCCCTTCCCGCACCTTCCTGCACCTTCCCTTCCCTTCCCTTCCCTTCCCTTCCCTTCCCTTCCCTTCCCTTCCCTTCCCTTCCCTTCCCTTCCCTTCCCTTCCCTTCCCTTCCCTTCCCTTCCCTTCCCTTCCCTTCCCTTCCCTTCCCTTCCTTCCCTTCCCTTCCCTTCCCTTCCCTTCCCTTCCCTTCCCTTCCCTTCCCTTCCCTTCCCTTCCCTTCCCTTCCCTTCCCTTCCCTTCCCTTCCCTTCCTTCCCTTCCCTTCCCTTCCCTTCCCTTCCCTTCCCTTCCCTTCCCTTCCCTTCCCTTCCCTTCCCGCACCTTCCTTCCCTTCCCGCACCTTCCCTTCCCTTCCCGCACCTTCCCTTCCCTTCCCTTCCCTTCCCCTTCCCTTCCCTTCCCTTCCCTTCCCTTCCCTTCCCTTCCCTTCCCTTCCCTTCCCTTCCCTTCCCTTCCCTTCCCTTCCCTTCCTTCCCTTCCCTTCCCTTCCCTTCCCTTCCCTTCCCTTCCCTTCCCTTCCCTTCCCTTCCCTTCCCTTCCCTTCCCTTCCCTTCCCTTCCCTTCCCTTCCCTTCCCTTCCCGCACCTTCCCTTCCCGCACCTTCCCTTCCCGCACCTTCCCTTCCCTTCCCGCACCTTCCCTTCCCGCACCTTCCCTTCCCTTCCCGCACCTTCCCGCACCTTCCCGCACCTTCCCTTCCCTTCCCTTCCCTTCCCTTCCCTTCCCTTCCCTTCCCTTCCCTTCCCTTCCCTTCCCTTCCCTTCCCTTCCCTTCCCTTCCCTTCCCTTCCCTTCCCTTCCCTTCCCTTTTCCCTTCCCTTCCCTTCCCTTCCTTTCCCTTCCCTTCCCTTCCCTTCCCTTCCCTTCCCTTCCCTTCCCTTCCCTTCCCTTCCCTTCCCTTCCCTTCCCTTCCCTTCCCTTCCCTTCCCTTCCCTTCCCTTCCCTTCCCTTCCCTTCCCTTCCCTTCCCTTCCCTTCCCTTCCCTTCCCTTCCCTTCCCTTCCCTTCCCTTCCCTTCCCTTCCCTTCCCTTCCCTTCCCTTCCCTTCCCTTCCCGCACCTTCCCGCACCTTCCCGCACCTTCCCGCACCTTCCCTTCCCTTCCCTTCCCGCACCTTCCCGCACCTTCCCGCACCTTCCCGCACCTTCCCTTCCCGCACCTTCCCGCACCTTCCCTTCCCTTCCCGCACCTTCCCTTCCCTTCCCTTCCCTTCCCTTCCCTTCCCTTCCCTTCCCTTCCCTTCCCTTCCCGCACCTTCCCGCACCTTCCCGCACCTTCCCGCACCTTCCCGCACCTTCCCGCACCTTCCCTTCCCGCACCTTCCCGCACCTTCCCTTCCCTTCCCGCACCTTCCCTTCCCGCACCTTCCCTTCCCGCACCTTCCCTTCCCTTCCCGCACCTTCCCTTCCCTTCCCGCACCTTCCCTTCCCGCACCTTCCCTTCCCGCACCTTCCCGCACCTTCCCTTCCCTTCCCTTCCCGCACCTTCCCTTCCCGCACCTTCCCTTCCCTTCCCTTCCCGCACCTTCCCTTCCCGCACCTTCCCTTCCCTTCCCTTCCTTCCCTTCCCTTCCCTTCCCTTCCCTTCCCTTCCCTTCCCTTCCCTTCCCTTCCCTTCCCTTCCCTTCCCTTCCCTTCCCTTCCCTTCCCTTCCCTTCCCTTCCCTTCCCTTCCTTCCCTTCCCTTCCCTTCCCTTCCCTTCCCTTCCCTTCCCTTCCCTTCCCTTCCCTTCCCTTCCCTTCCCTTCCCTTCCCTTCCCTTCCCTTCCCTTCCCTTCCCTTCCCTTCCCTTCCCTTCCCTTCCCTTCCTTCCCTTCCCTTCCCTTCCCTTCCCTTCCCTTCCCTTCCCTTCCCTTCCCTTCCCTTCCCTTCCCTTCCCTTCCCTTCCCTTCCCTTCCCTTCCCTTCCCTTCCCTTCCCTTCCCTTCCCTTCCCTTCCCTTCCCTTCCCTTCCCTTCCCTTCCCTTCCCTTCCCGCACCTTCCCGCACCTTCCCGCACCTTCCCGCACCTTCCCTTCCCTTCCCTTCCCTTCCCTTCCCTTCCCTTCCCTTCCCTTCCCTTCCCTTCCCTTCCCTTCCCTTCCCTTCCCTTCCCTTCCCTTCCCTTCCCTTCCCTTCCCTTCCCTTCCCTTCCCTTCCCTTCCCTTCCCTTCCCTTCCCTTCCCTTCCTTCCCTTCCCTTCCCCTTCCCTTCCCTTCCCTTCCCTTCCCTTCCCTTCCCTTCCCGCACCTTCCCTTCCCTTCCCTTCCCTTCCCTTCCCTTCCCTTCCCTTCCCTTCCCTTCCCTTCCCTTCCCTTCCCTTCCCTTCCCTTCCCTTCCCTTCCCTTCCCTTCCCTTCCCTTCCCTTCCCTTCCCTTCCCTTCCCTTCCCTTCCCTTCCCTTCCCTTCCCTTCCCTTCCCTTCCCTTCCCTTCCCTTCCCTTCCCTTCCCTTCCCTTCCCTTCCCTTCCCTTCCCTTCCCTTCCCTTCCTTCCCTTCCCTTCCCTTCCCTTCCCTTCCCTTCCCTTCCCTTCCCTTCCCTTCCCTTCCCTTCCCTTCCCTTCCCTTCCCTTCCCTTCCCTTCCCTTCCCTTCCCTTCCCTTCCCTTCCCTTCCCTTCCCTTCCCTTCCCTTCCCGCACCTTCCCTTCCCGCACCTTCCCTTCCCTTCCCTTCCCTTCCCTTCCCTTCCCTTCCCTTCCCTTCCCTTCCCTTCCCTTCCCTTCCCTTCCCGCACCTTCCCTTCCCGCACCTTCCCGCACCTTCCCGCACCTTCCCGCACCTTCCCGCACCTTCCCGCACCTTCCCTTCCCTTCCCTTCCCTTCCCTTCCCTTCCCTTCCCTTCCCTTCCCTTCCCTTCCCTTCCCTTCCCTTCCCTTCCCTTCCCTTCCCTTCCCTTCCCTTCCCTTCCCTTCCCTTCCCTTCCCTTCCCTTCCCTTCCCTTCCCTTCCCTTCCCTTCCCTTCCCTTCCCTTCCCTTCCCTTCCCTTCCCTTCCCTTCCCTTCCCGCACCTTCCCGCACCTTCCCGCACCTTCCCGCACCTTCCCGCACCTTCCCGCACCTTCCCGCACCTTCCGCCCCTTCCCTTCCCTTCCCCTTCCCTTCCCTTCCCTTCCCTTCCCTTCCCTTCCCTTCCCTTCCCTTCCCTTCCCTTCCCTTCCCTTCCCTTCCCTTCCCTTCCCTTCCCTTCCCTTCCCTTCCCTTCCCTTCCCTTCCCTTCCTTCCCTTCCCTTCCCTTCCCTTCCTTCCCTTCCCTTCCCTTCCCTTCCCTTCTCCCTTCCCTTCCCTTCCCTTCCCTTCCCTTCCCGCACCTTCCCTTCCCTTCCCTTCCCTTCCCTTCCCTTCCCTTCCCTTCCCTTCCCTTCCCTTCCCTTCCCTTCCCTTCCCTTCCCTTCCCTTCCCTTCCCTTCCCTTCCCTTCCCTTCCCTTCCCTTCCCTTCCCTTCCCGCACCTTCCCTTCCCTTCCCTTCCCTTCCCTTCCCTTCCCTTCCCTTCCCTTCCCTTCACTTGCCTTCCCTTCCCGCACCTTCCCTTCCCTTCCCGCACCTTCCCTTCCCTTCCCGCACCTTCCCTTCCCGCACCTTCCCTTCCCTTCCCGCACCTTCCTGCACCTTCCCGCACCTTCCCTTCCCGCACCTTCCCTTCCCGCACCTTCCCTTCCCGCACCTTCCCTTCCCTTCCCTTCCCTTCCCTTCCCTTCCCTTCCCTTCCCTTCCCTTCCCTTCCCTTCCCTTCCCTTCCCTTCCCTTCCCTTCCCTTCCCTTCCCTTCCCTTCCCTTCCCTTCCCTTCCCTTCCCTTCCCTTCCCTTCCCTTCCCTTCCCTTCCCTTCCCTTCCCTTCCCTTCCCTTCCCTTCCCTTCCCTTCCCTTCCCTTCCCTTCCCTTCCCTTCCCTTCCCTTCCCTTCCCGCACCTTCCCTTCCCGCACCTTCCCTTCCCGCACCTTCCCTTCCCTTCCCGCACCTTCCCTTCCCTTCCCTTCCCTTCCCTTCCCTTCCCTTCCCTTCCCTTCCCTTCCCTTCCCTTCCCTTCCCTTCCCTTCCCTTCCCTTCCCTTCCCTTCCCTTCCCTTCCCTTCCCTTCCCTTCCCTTCCCTTCCCGCACCTTCCCTTCCCGCACCTTCCCTTCCCGCACCTTCCCTTCCCTTCCCGCACCTTCCCGCACCTTCCCGCACCTTCCCGCACCTTCCCGCACCTTCCCTTCCCGCACCTTCCCTTCCCGCACCTTCCCTTCCCTTCCCTTCCCTTCCCTTCCCTTCCCTTCCCTTCCCTTCCCTTCCCTTCCCTTCCCTTCCCTTCCCTTCCCTTCCCTTCCCTTCCCTTCCCTTCCCTTCCTTCCCTTCCCTTCCCTTCCCTTCCCTTCCCTTCCCTTCCCTTCCCTTCCCTTCCCTTCCCTTCCTTCCCTTCCCTTCCCTTCCCTTCCCTTCCCTTCCCTTCCCTTCCCTTCCCTTCCCTTCCCGCACCTTCCCTTCCCTTCCCTTCCCTTCCCTTCCCTTCCCTTCCCTTCCCTTCCCTTCCCTTCCCTTCCCTTCCCTTCCCTTCCCTTCCCTTCCCTTCCCTTCCCTTCCCGCACCTTCCCTTCCCGCACCTTCCCTTCCCTTCCCTTCCCTTCCCTTCCCTTCCCTTCCCGCACCTTCCCTTCCCTTCCCGCACCTTCCCTTCCCTTCCCGCACCTTCCCTTCCCGCACCTTCCCTTCCCGCACCTTCCCTTCCCGCACCTTCCCTTCCCGCACCTTCCCTTCCTTCCCTTCCCTTCCCTTCCCTTCCCTTCCCTTCCCTTCCCTTCCCTTCCCTTCCCTTCCCTTCCCTTCCCTTCCCTTCCCCTTCCCTTCCCTTCCTTCCCTTCCCTTCCCTTCCCTTCCCTTCCCTTCCCTTCCCTTCCCTTCCCTTCCCTTCCCTTCCCTTCCCTTCCCTTCCCTTCCCTTCCTTCCCTTCCCTTCCCTTCCCTTCCCTTCCCTTCCCTTCCCTTCCCTTCCTTCCCTTCCCTTCCCTTCCCTTCCCTTCCCTTCCCTTCCCTTCCCTTCCCTTCCCTTCCCTTCCCTTCCCTTCCCTTCCCTTCCCTTCCCTTCCCTTCCCTTCCCTTCCCTTCCCTTCCCTTCCCTTCCCTTCCCTTCCCTTCCCGCACCTTCCCTTCCCCGCACCTTCCCTTCCCTTCCCTTCCCTTCCCGCACCTTCCCTTCCCTTCCCGCACCTTCCCTTCCCTTCCCGCACCTTCCCTTCCCTTCCCTTCCCGCACCTTCCCTTCCCGCACCTTCCCTTCCCTTCCCTTCCCGCAACTTCCCGCACCTTCCCGCACCTTCCCGCACCTTCCCTTCCCGCACCTTCCCGCACCTTCCCTTCCCTTCCCGCACCTTCCCTTCCCTTCCCTTCCCTTCCCTTCCCGCACCTTCCCGCACCTTCCCGCACCTTCCCGCACCTTCCCGCACCTTCCCGCACCTTCCCGCACCTTCCCTTCCCGCACCTTCCCGCACCTTCCCTTCCCTTCCCGCACCTTCCCTTCCCGCACCTTCCCTTCCCGCACCTTCCCTTCCCTTCCCGCACCTTCCCTTCCCTTCCCGCACCTTCCCTTCCCGCACCTTCCCTTCCCGCACCTTCCCGCACCTTCCCTTCCCTTCCCTTCCCGCACCTTCCCTTCCCGCACCTTCCCTTCCCTTCCCTTCCCGCACCTTCCCTTCCCGCACCTTCCTGCACCTTCCCTTCCCTTCCCTTCCCTTCCCTTCCCTTCCCTTCCCTTCCCTTCCCTTCCCTTCCCTTCCCTTCCCTTCCCTTCCCTTCCCTTCCCTTCCCTTCCCTTCCCTTCCCTTCCCTTCCCTTCCCTTCCCTTCCCTTCCCTTCCCTTCCCTTCCCTTCCCTTCCCTTCCCTTCCCTTCCCTTCCCTTCCCTTCCCTTCCCTTCCCTTCCCTTCCCTTCCCTTCCCTTCCCTTCCCTTCCTTCCCTTCCCTTCCCTTCCCTTCCCTTCCCTTCCCTTCCCTTCCTTCCCTTCCCTTCCCTTCCCTTCCCTTCCCTTCCCTTCCCTTCCCTTCCCGCACCTTCCCTTCCCGCACCTTCCCTTCCCTTCCCTTCCCGCACCTTCCCTTCCCGCACCTTCCTTCCCTTCCCTTCCCTTCCCTTCCCTTCCCTCCTTCCCTTCCCTTCCCTTCCCTTCCCTTCCCTTCCCTTCCCTTCCCTTCCCTTCCCTTCCTTCCCTTCCCTTCCCTTCCCTTCCCTTCCCTTCCCTTCCCTTCCCTTCCCTTCCCTTCCCTTCCCTTCCCTTCCCTTCCCTTCCCTTCCCTTCCCTTCCCTTCCCTTCCCTTCCCTTCCCTTCCCTTCCCTTCCCTTCCCTTCCCTTCCCTTCCCTTCCCTTCCCTTCCCTTCCCTTCCCTTCCCCTTCCCGCACCTTCCCTTCCCTTCCCTTCCCTTCCCGCACCTTCCCTTCCCTTCCCGCACCTTCCCTTCCAGCACCTTCCCTTCCCTTCCCTTCCCTTCCCTTCCCTTCCCTTCCCTTCCCTTCCCTTCCCTTCCCTTCCCTTCCCTTCCCTTCCCTTCCCTTCCCTTCCCTTCCCTTCCCTTCCTTCCCTTCCCTTCCCTTCCTTCCTTCCCTTCCCTTCCCTTCCCTTCCCTTCCCTTCCCTTCCCTTCCCTTCCCTTCCCTTCCCTTCCCTTCCCTTCCCTTCCCTTCCCTTCCCTTCCCTTCCCTTCCCGCCCTTCCCTCCCTTCCCTTCCCTTCCCGCACCTTCCTCCGCACCTTCCCTGCACCTTCCCGCACCTTCCCTTCCCTCACCTTCCCTTCCTTCCCTTCCCTTCCCTTCCCTTCCCTTCCCTCCCTTCCCTCCTTCCCTTCCCTTCCCTTCCCTTCCCGCACCTTCCCTTCCCTTCCTTCCTTCCCTTCCCTTCCCTTCCCTTCCCTTCCCTTCCCTTCCCTTCTTCCCTTCCCTTCCCTTCCCTTCCTTCCCTTCCCTCCTTCCTTCTTCCCTTCCCTTCCCTTCCCTTCCCTTCCCTTCCCTTCCCTTCTCCTTTCCCTTCCTCTATTTCTCCTTCCTTCCCTTCCCTTCCCTTCCCTTCCCTTCCCTTCCCTTCCCTTCCCTTCCCTTCCCTTCCCTTCCCTTCCCTTCCCTTCCCTTCCCTTCCCTTCCCTTCCCTTCCCTTCCCTTCCCTTCCCTTCCCTTCCCTTCCCTTCCTTCCCTTCCCTTCCCTTCCCTTCCCTTCCCTTCCCGCACCTTCCCTTCCCGCACCTTCCCTTCCCGCACCTTCCCTTCCCTTCCCGCACCTTCCCTTCCCTTCCCTTCCCTTCCCTTCCCCGCACCTTCCCTTCCCTTCCCTTCCCTTCCTTCCCGCACCTTCCCTTCCCTTCCCTTCCCGCACCTTCCCTTCCCTTCCCGCACCTTCCCTTCCCTTCCCTTCCCGCACCTTCCCTTCCCTTCCCGCACCTTCCCTTCCCTTCCCTTCCCTTCCCTTCCCTTCCCTTCCTTCCCTTCCCTTCCCTTCCCTTCCCTTCCCTTCCCTTCCCTTCCCTTCCCTTCCCTTCCTTCCCTTCCCTTCCCTTCCCTTCCCTTCCCTTCCCTTCCCTTCCCTTCCCTTCCCTTCCCTTCCTTCCCTTCCCTTCCCTTCCCTTCCCTTCCCTTCCCTTCCCTTCCCTTCCCTTCCCTTCCCTTCCCTTCCCTTCCCTTCCCTTCCCTTCCCTTCCCTTCCCTTCCCTTCCCTTCCCTTCCCTTCCCTTCCTTCCCTTCCCTTCCCTTCCCCTTCCCTTCCCTTCCCTTCCCTTCCCTTCCCTTCCTTCCCTTCCCTTCCCTTCCCTTCCCTTCCCTTCCCTTCCCGCACCTTCCCGCACCTTCCCGCACCTTCCCGCACCTTCCCGCACCTTCCCGCACCTTCCCTTCCCGCACCTTCCCGCACCTTCCCTTCCCGCACCTTCCCTTCCCGCACCTTCCCTTCCCTTCCCTTCCCTTCCCTTCCCTTCCCTTCCCTTCCCTTCCCTTCCCTTCCCTTCCCTTCCCTTCCCTTCCCTTCCCTTCCCTTCCCTTCCCTTCCCTTCCCTTCCCTTCCCTTCCCTTCCCTTCCCTTCCCTTCCCTTCCCTTCCCTTCCCTTCCCTTCCCTTCCCTTCCCTTCCCTTCCCTTCCCTTCCCTTCCCTTCCCTTCCCTTCCCTTCCCTTCCCTTCCCTTCCCTTCCCTTCCCTTCCTTCCCTTCCCTTCCCTTCCCTTCCCTTCCCTTCCCTTCCCTTCCCTTCCCTTCCCTTCCCTTCCCTTCCCTTCCCTTCCCTTCCCTTCCCTTCCCTTCCCTTCCCTTCCCCTTCCCTTCCCTTCCCTTCCCGCACCTTCCCGCACCTTCCCTTCCCTTCCCTTCCCGCACCTTCCCGCACCTTCCCGCACCTTCCCGCACCTTCCCTTCCCGCACCTTCCCGCACCTTCCCTTCCCTTCCCGCACCTTCCCTTCCCTTCCCTTCCCTTCCCTTCCCTTCCCTTCCCTTCCCTTCCCGCACCTTCCCGCACCTTCCCGCACCTTCCCGCACCTTCCCGCACCTTCCCGCACCTTCCCTTCCCGCACCTTCCCGCACCTTCCCTTCCCTTCCCGCACCTTCCCTTCCCGCACCTTCCCTTCCCGCACCTTCCCTTCCCTTCCCGCACCTTCCCTTCCCTTCCCGCACCTTCCCTTCCCGCACCTTCCCTTCCCGCACCTTCCCGCACCTTCCCTTCCCTTCCCTTCCCGCACCTTCCCTTCCCGCACCTTCCCTTCCCTTCCCTTCCCGCACCTTCCCTTCCCTTCCCTTCCCTTCCCTTCCCTTCCCCTTCCCTTCCCTTCCCTTCCCTTCCCTTCCCTTCCCTTCCCTTCCCTTCCCTTCCCTTCCCTTCCCTTCCCTTCCCTTCCCTTCCCTTCCCTTCCCTTCCCTTCCCTTCCCTTCCCTTCCCTTCCCTTCCCTTCCCTTCCCTTCCCTTCCCTTCCCTTCCCTTCCCTTCCCTTCCCTTCCCTTCCCTTCCCTTCCCTTCCCTTCCCTTCCCTTCCCTTCCCTTCCCTTCCCTTCCCGCACCTTCCCGCACCTTCCCGCACCTTCCCTTCCCTTCCCTTCCCTTCCCTTCCCTTCCCTTCCCTTCCCTTCCCTTCCCTTCCCTTCCCTTCCCTTCCCTTCCCTTCCCCTTCCCTTCTTCCCTTCCCTTCCCTTCCCTTCCCTTCCCTTCCCTTCCCTTCCTTCCCTTCCCTTCCCTTCCCTTCCCTTCCCTTCCCTTCCCTTCCCTT
Source organism: Poecile montanus (assembly GCA_038429875.1). NCBI lineage: Eukaryota > Metazoa > Chordata > Aves > Passeriformes > Paridae > Poecile > Poecile montanus. Next base: position 9,846 of record JBBLMP010000132.1, on the reverse strand, counting down.
CCCTTCCCTTCCCTTTCCCTTCCCTTCCCTTCCCTTCCCTTCCCTTCCCTTCCCTTCCCTTCCCTTCCCTTCCCTTCCCTTCCCTTCCCTTCCCTTCCCTTCCCTTCCCTTCCCTTCCCTTCCCTTCCCTTCCCTTCCCTTCCCTTCCCTTCCCTTCCCTTCCCTTCCCTTCCCTTCCCTTCCCTTCCCTTCCCTTCCCTTCCCTTCCCTTCCCTTCCCTTCCCTTCCCTTCCCTTCCCTTCCCTTCCCGCACCTTCCCTTCCCTTCCCGCACCTTCCCTTCCCGCACCTTCCCTTCCCGCACCTTCCCTTCCCGCACCTTCCCTTCCCTTCCCTTCCCTTCCCTTCCCTTCCCTTCCCTTCCCTTCCCTTCCCTTCCCTTCCCTTCCCTTCCCTTCCCTTCCCTTCCCTTCCCTTCCCTTCCCTTCCCTTCCCTTCCCGCACCTTCCCTTCCCGCACCTTCCCTTCCCGCACCTTCCCTTCCCTTCCCGCACCTTCCCTTCCCTTCCCGCACCTTCCCGCACCTTCCCGCACCTTCCCTTCCCGCACCTTCCCTTCCGCACCTTCCCTTCCCGCACCTTCCCTTCCCTTCCTTCCCTTCCCTTCCCTTCCCTTCCCTTCCCTTCCCTTCCCTTCCCTTCCCTTCCCTTCCCTTCCCTTCCCTTCCCTTCCCTTCCCTTCCCTTCCCTTCCCTTCCCTTCCCTTCCCTTCCCTTCCCTTCCCTTCCCTTCCCTTCCCTTCCTTCCCTTCCCTTCCCTTCCCTTCCCTTCCTTCCCTTCCCTTCCCCTTCCCTTCCCTTCCCTTCCCTTCCCTTCCCTTCCCTTCCCTTCCCTTCCCTTCCCTTCCCTTCCCTTCCCTTCCCTTCCCTTCCCGCACCTTCCCTTCCCGCACCTTCCCTTCCCGCACCTTCCCTTCCCTTCCCTTCCCTTCCCTTCCCTTCCCTTCCCTTCCCTTCCCTTCCCTTCCCTTCCCTTCCCTTCCCTTCCCTTCCCTTCCCTTCCCTTCCCTTCCCTTCCCTTCCCTTCCCTTCCCTTCCCTTCCCTTCCCTTCCCTTCCCTTCCCTTCCCTTCCCTTCCCTTCCCTTCCCTTCCCTTCCCTTCCCTTCCCGCACCTTCCCTTCCCTTCCCTTCCCTTCCCTTCCCTTCCCTTCCCTTCCCTTCCCTTCCCTTCCCTTCCCTTCCCTTCCCTTCCCTTCCCTTCCCTTCCCTTCCCTTCCCTTCCCTTCCCTTCCCTTCCCTTCCCTTCCCTTCCCTTCCCTTCCTTCCCTTCCCTTCCCTTCCCTTCCCTTCCCTTCCCTTCCCTTCCCTTCCCTTCCCTTCCCTTCCCTTCCCTTCCCTTCCCTTCCCTTCCCTTCCCTTCCCTTCCCCTTCCCTTCCCGCACCTTCCCTTCCCTTCCCGCACCTTCCCTTCCCTTCCCTTCCCTTCCCTTCCCTTCCCTTCCCTTCCCTTCCCTTCCCGCACCTTCCCTTCCCTTCCCTTCCCTTCCCTTCCCTTCCCTTCCCTTCCCTTCCCTTCCCTTCCCTTCCCGCACCTTCCCTTCCCTTCCCGCACCTTCCCTTCCCTTCCCTTCCCTTCCTTCCCTTCCCTTCCCTCCTTCCCGCACCTTCCCTTCCCGCACCTTCCCTTCCCTTCCCTTCCCTTCCCTTCCCGCACCTTCCCTTCCCTTCCCGCACCTTCCCTTCCCTTCCCTTCCCTTCCCTTCCCGCACCTTCCCTTCCCTTCCCTTCCCTTCCCTTCCCTTCCCTTCCCTTCCCTTCCCTTCCCTTCCCTTCCCTTCCCTTCCCTTCCCCTTCCCGCACCTTCCCTTCCCTTCCCTTCCCTTCCCTTCCCTTCCCTTCCCGCACCTTCCCTTCCCGCACCTTCCCTTCCCTTCCCTTCCCTTCCCGCACCTTCCCTTCCCGCACCTTCCCTTCCCTTCCCTTCCCTTCCCGCACCTTCCCTTCCCTTCCCTTCCCTTCCCTTCCCTTCCCTTCCCTTCCCTTCCCTTCCCTTCCCTTCCCTTCCCTTCCCTTCCTTCCCTTCCCTTCCCTTCCCTTCCCTTCCCTTCCCTTCCCTTCCCTTCCCTTCCCTTCCCTTCCCTTCCCTTCCCTTCCCTTCCCTTCCCTTCCCTTCCCTTCCCTTCCCTTCCCTTCCCTTCCCTTCCCTTCCCTTCCCTTCCCTTCCCTTCCCTTCCTTCCCTTCCCTTCCCTTCCCTTCCCTTCCCTTCCCGCACCTTCCCGCACCTTCCCGCACCTTCCCGCACCTTCCCTTCCCTTCCCTTCCCTTCCCTTCCCTTCCCTTCCCTTCCCTTCCCTTCCCTTCCCTTCCCTTCCCTTCCCTTCCCTTCCCTTCCCTTCCCTTCCCTTCCCTTCCCTTCCCTTCCCTTCCCTTCCCTTCCCTTCCCTTCCCTTCCCTTCCCTTCCCTTCCCTTCCCTTCCCTTCCCTTCCCTTCCCTTCCCTTCCCTTCCCTTCCCTTCCCTTCCCTTCCCTTCCCGCACCTTCCCTTCCCGCACCTTCCCTTCCCTTCCCTTCCCTTCCCTTCCCTTCCCTTCCCTTCCCTTCCCGCACCTTCCCTTCCCGCACCTTCCCTTCCTTCCCTTCCCTTCCCTTCCCTTCCCTTCCCTTCCCTTCCCTTCCCTTCCCTTCCCTTCCCTTCCCTTCCCTTCCCGCACCTTCCCTTCCCTTCCCTTCCCTTCCCTTCCCTTCCCTTCCCTTCCCTTCCCTTCCCTTCCCTTCCCTTCCTTCCCTTCCCTTCCCTTCCCTTCCCTTCCCTTCCCTTCCCTTCCCTTCCCTTCCCTTCCCTTCCCTTCCCTTCCCTTCCCTTCCCTTCCCTTCCCTTCCCTTCCCTTCCCTTCCCTTCCCCCTTCCCTTCCCTTCCCTTCCCTTCCCTTCCCTTCCTTCCCTTCCCTTCCCTTCCCTTCCCTTCCCTTCCCTTCCCTTCCCTTCCCTTCCCTTCCCTTCCCTTCCTTCCCCTTCCCTCCCTTCCCTTCCCGCACCTTCCCTTCCCTTCCCGCACCTTCCCTTCCCTTCCCTTCCCTTCCCTTCCCTTCCCTTCCCTTCCCTTCCCTTCCCTTCCCTTCCCTTCCCTTCCCTTCCCTTCCCTTCCCTTCCCTTCCCTTCCCTTCCCTTCCCTTCCCTTCCCTTCCCTTCCCTTCCCTTCCCTTCCCTTCCCTTCCCTTCCCTTCCCTTCCCTTCCCTTCCCTTCCCTTCCCTTCCCTTCCCTTCCCTTCCCTTCCCTTCCCTTCCCTTCCCTTCCCGCACCTTCCCTTCCCTTCCCTTCCCTTCCCTTCCCTTCCCTTCCCTTCCCTTCCCTTCCCTTCCCTTCCCTTCCCTTCCCTTCCCTTCCCTTCCCTTCCCGCACCTTCCCTTCCCTTCCCTTCCCTTCCCTTCCCTTCCCTTCCCTTCCCTTCCCTTCCCTTCCCTTCCCGCACCTTCCCTTCCCTTCCCGCACCTTCCCTTCCCTTCCTTCCCTTCCCTTCCCTTCCCTTCCCTTCCCTTCCCTTCCCTTCCCTTCCCTTCCCTTCCCTTCCCTTCCCTTCCCTTCCCTTCCCTTCCCTTCCCTTCCTTCCCTTCCCTTCCCTTCCCTTCCCTTCCCTTCCCTTCCCTTCCCTTCCCTTCCCTTCCCTTCCCTTCCCTTCCCTTCCCTTCCCTTCCCTTCCCTTCCCTTCCCTTCCCTTCCCTTCCCTTCCCTTCCCTTCCCTTCCCTTCCCGCACCTTCCCGCACCTTCCCGCACCTTCCCGCACCTTCCCGCACCTTCCCGCACCTTCCCGCACCTTCCCTTCCCCGCACCTTCCCGCACCTTCCCTTCCCTTCCCTTCCCGCACCTTCCCTTCCCTTCCCTTCCCGCACCTTCCCGCACCTTCCCGCACCTTCCCGCACCTTCCCGCACCTTCCCGCACCTTCCCGCACCTTCCCTTCCCGCACCTTCCCGCACCTTCCCTTCCCTTCCCGCACCTTCCCTTCCCGCACCTTCCCTTCCCGCACCTTCCCTTCCCTTCCCGCACCTTCCCTTCCCTTCCCGCACCTTCCCTTCCCGCACCTTCCCTTCCCGCACCTTCCCGCACCTTCCCGCACCTTCCCTTCCCGCACCTTCCCTTCCCCGCACCTTCCCTTCCCTTCCCTTCCCGCACCTTCCCTTCCCTTCCCTTCCCTTCCCTTCCCTTCCCTTCCCTTCCCTTCCCTTCCCTTCCCTTCCCTTCCCTTCCTTCCCTTCCCTTCCCTTCCCTTCCCTTCCCTTCCCTTCCCTTCCCTTCCCTTCCCTTCCCTTCCTTCCCTTCCCTTCCCTTCCCTTCCCTTCCCTTCCCTTCCCTTCCCTTCCCTTCCCTTCCCTTCCCTTCCCTTCCCTTCCCTTCCCTTCCCTTCCCTTCCCTTCCCTTCCTTCCCTTCCCTTCCCTTCCCTTCCCTTCCCTTCCCTTCCCTTCCCTTCCCTTCCCTTCCCTTCCCTTCCCTTCCCTTCCCTTCCCTTCCCTTCCCTTCCCTTCCCGCACCTTCCCTTCCCGCACCTTCCCTTCCCGCACCTTCCCTTCCCGCACCTTCCCTTCCCGCACCTTCCTGCACCTTCCCTTCCCTTCCCTTCCCTTCCCTTCCCTTCCCTTCCCTTCCCTTCCCTTCCCTTCCCTTCCCTTCCCTTCCCTTCCCTTCCCTTCCCTTCCCTTCCCTTCCCTTCCCTTCCCTTCCCTTCCCTTCCCTTCCCTTCCCTTCCCTTCCCTTCCCTTCCCTTCCCTTCCTTCCCTTCCCTTCCCTTCCCTTCCCTTCCCTTCCCTTCCCTTCCCTTCCCTTCCCTTCCCTTCCCTTCCCTTCCCGCACCTTCCCGCACCTTCCCGCACCTTCCCGCACCTTCCCGCACCTTCCCTTCCCTTCCCTTCCCTTCCCTTCCCTTCCCTTCCCTTCCCGCACCTTCCCGCACCTTCCCTTCCCTTCCCTTCCCTTCCCTTCCCTTCCCTTCCCTTCCCTTCCCTTCCCTTCCCTTCCCTTCCCTTCCCTTCCCTTCCCTTCCCTTCCCTTCCCTTCCCTTCCCTTCCCTTCCCTTCCCTTCCCTTCCCTTCCCTTCCCTTCCCTTCCCTTCCCTTCCCTTCCCTTCCCTTCCCTTCCCCTTCCCTTCCCTTCCCTTCCCTTCCCCTTCCCTTCCCTTCCCTTCCCTTCCCTTCCCTTCCCTTCCCGCACCTTCCCTTCCCTTCCCTTCCCGCACCTTCCCTTCCCTTCCCGCACCTTCCCTTCCCGCACCTTCCCGCACCTTCCCTTCCCTTCCCTTCCCTTCCCTTCCCTTCCCTTCCCGCACCTTCCCGCACCTTCCCTTCCCGCACCTTCCCTTCCCGCACCTTCCCTTCCCTTCCCGCACCTTACCTTACCTTCCCTTCCCTTCCCTTCCCTTCCCTTCCCTTCCCTTCCTTCCCTTCCCTTCCCTTCCCTTCCCTTCCCTTCCCTTCCCTTCCCCTTCCCTTCCCTTCCCTTCCCTTCCCTTCCCTTCCCTTCCCTTCCCTTCCTTCCCTTCCCTTCCCTTCCCTTCCCTTCCCTTCCCTTCCCTTCCCTTCCCTTCCTTCCCTTCCCTTCCCTTCCCTTCCCTTCCCTTCCCTTCCCTTCCTTCCCTTCCCTTCCCTTCCCTTCCCTTCCCTTCCCTTCCCTTCCCTTCCCTTCCTTCCCTTCCCTTCCCTTCCCTTCCCTTCCCTTCCCTTCCCTTCCCTTCCCTTCCCTTCCCTTCCCTTCCCGCACCTTCCCGCACCTTCCCTTCCCTTCCCGCACCTTCCCTTCCCGCACCTTCCCTTCCCTTCCCTTCCCGCACCTTCCCTTCCCGCACCTTCCCTTCCCTTCCCGCACCTTCCCTTCCCTTCCCTTCCCTTCCCTTCCCTTCCCTTCCCTTCCCTTCCCTTCCCTTCCCTTCCCTTCCCCTTCCCTTCCTTCCCTTCCCTTCCCTTCCCTTCCCTTCCCTTCCCTTCCCTTCCCTTCCCTTCCCTTCCCTTCCCTTCCCTTCCCTTCCCTTCCCTTCCCTTCCCTTCCCTTCCCTTCCCTTCCATTCCCTTCCCTTCCCTTCCCTTCCCTTCCCTTCCCTTCCCTTCCCTTCCCTTCCCTTCCCTTCCCTTCCCTTCCCTTCCCTTCCCTTCCCTTCCCTTCCCTTCCCTTCCCTTCCCTTCCCTTCCCTTCCCTTCCCTTCCCTTCCCTTCCCTTCCCGCACCTTCCCTTCCCTTCCCTTCCCGCACCTTCCCTTCCCGCACCTTCCCTTCCCTTCCCTTCCCTTCCCGCACCTTCCCTTCCCGCACCTTCCCTTCCCTTCCCTTCCCGCACCTTCCCTTCCCGCACCTTCCCTTCCCGCACCTTCCCGCACCTTCCCGCACCTTCCCGCACCTTCCCGCACCTTCCCGCACCTTCCCTTCCCTTCCCTTCCCTTCCCTTCCCTTCCCTTCCCTTCCCGTCCCTTCCCGCACCTTCCCTTCCCTTCCCGCACCTTCCCTTCCCTTCCCTTCCCTTCCCTTCCCTTCCCTTCCCTTCCCTTCCCTTCCCTTCCCTTCCCTTCCCTTCCCTTCCCTTCCCTTCCCTTCCCTTCCTTCCCTTCCCTTCCCTTCCCTTCCCCCTTCCCTTCCCTTCCCTTCCCTTCCCTTCCCTTCCCTTCCCTTCCCTTCCCTTCCCTTCCCTTCCCTTCCCTTCCCCTTCCCTTCCCTTCCCTTCCCTTCCCTTCCCTTCCCTTCCCTTCCCTTCCCTTCCCTTCCTCTTCCCTTCCCTTCCCTTCCCCTTCCCTTCCCTCCCTTCCCTTCCCTTCCCTTCCCTTCCCTTCCCTTCCCTTCCCCTTCCCTCCCTTCCCCTTCCCTTCCCTTCCCTCCCTTCCCTTCCCTTCCCTTCCCTTCCCTTCCCTTCCCGTCCACCCTTCCCTTCCCTTCCCTTCCCTTCCCTTCCCCTTCCCTTCCCTTCCCTTCCCTTCCCTTCCCTTCCCTTCCTTCCCTTCCCTTCCCTTCCCTTCCCTTCCCTTCCCTTCCCTTCCCTTCCCTTCCCTTCCCTTCCCTTCCCCTTCCCTTCCCTTCCCTTCCCTTCCCTTCCCTTCCCTTCCCTTCCCTCCTTCCCTTCCCTTCCCTTCCCTTCCCTTCCCTTCCCTTCCCTTCCCTTCCCTTCCCTTCCCTTCCCTTCCCTTCCCTTCCCTTCCCTTCCCTTCCCTTCCCTTCCCTTCCCTTCCCTTCCCTTCCTTCCCTTCCCTTCCCTTCCCTTCCCTTCCCTTCCCTTCCCTTCCCTTCCCTTCCCTTCCCTTCCCTTCCCTTCCCTTCCCTTCCCTTCCCTCCCTTCCCGCACCTTCCCTTCCCTTCCCTTCCCTTCCCGCACCTTCCCTTCCCTTCCCTTCCCTTCCCTTCCCTTCCCTTCCCTTCCCTCACCTTCCCGCACCTTCCCTTCCCTTCCCTTCCCATCCCTTCCCTTCCCTTCCCTTCCCTGCCCTTCCCTTCCCTTCCCTTCCCTTCCCTTCCCTTCCTTCCCTTCCCTTCCCTTCCCTTCCCTTCCCTTCCCTTCCTTCCCTTCCCTTCCCTTCCCTTCCCTTCCCTTCCCTTCCCTTCCCTTCCCTTCCCTTCCCTTCCCTTCCCTTCCCTTCCCTTCCTTCCCTTCCCTTCCCTTCCCTTCCCTTCCCTTCCTTCCCTTCCCTTCCCTTCCCTTCCCTCCTTCCCTTCCCTTCCCTTCCCTTCCCTTCCCTTCCCTTCCCTTCCCTTCCCTTCCCTTCCCTTCCCTTCCCTTCCCTTCCCTTCCCTTCCCTTCCCTTCCCTCCCTTCCCTTCCCTTCCCTTCCCTTCCCTTCCCTTCCTTCCTTCCCTTCCCTTCCCTTCCCTTCCCTTCCCTTCCCTTCCCTTCCCTTCCCTTCCCTTCCCCTTCCCTTCCCTTCCCTTCCCTTCCCTTCCTTCCCTTCCCTTCCTTCCCTTCCCTTCCCTTCCCTTCCCCTTCCCTTCCCTTCCTCCTTCCCTTCCCTTCCCTTCCCTCCCTTCCCTTCCCTTCACCTTCCCTTCCCTTCCCGCACCTTCCCTTCCCTTCCCCTTCCCTTCCCTTCCCTTCCCTTCCCTTCCCTTCCCTTCCCTTCCCTTCCCTTCCCTTCCCTTCCCTTCCCTTCCCTTCCCTTCCCTTCCCTTCCCTTCCCTTCCCTTCCCTTCCTTCCCTTCCCTTCCCTTCCCTTCCCTTCCCTTCCCTTCCTCCCTTCCCTTCCCTTCCCTTCCCTTCCCTTCCCTTCCCTTCCCTTCCCTTCCCTTCCCTTCCCTTCCCTTCCCTTCCCTTCCCTTCCCTTCCCTTCCCTTCCCTTCCCTTCCCTTCCCTTCCCTTCCCTTCCCTCCCTTCCCTTCCCTTCCTTCCCTTCCCTTCCCTTCCCTTCCCTTCCCTTCCCTTCCCTTCCCTTCCCTTCCCTTCCCGCACCTTCCCTTCCCTTCCCTTCCCTTCCCTTCCCTTCCCTTCCCTTCCCTTCCCTTCCCGCACCTTCCCGCACCTTCCCTTCCCTTCCCGCACCTTCCCGCACCTTCCCGCACCTTCCCGCACCTTCCCGCACCTTCCCTTCCCTTCCCGCACCTTCCCTTCCCTTCCCGCACCTTCCCTTCCCTTCCCTTCCCTTCCCTTCCCTTCCCTTCCCTTCCCTTCCCTTCCCTTCCCTTCCCTTCCCTTCCCTTCCCTTCCCTTCCCTTCCCTTCCCTTCCCTTCCCTTCCCTTCCCTTCCCTTCCCTTCCCTTCCCCTTCCCTTCCCTTCCCTTCCCTTCCCTTCCCTTCCCTTCCCTTCCCTTCCCTTCCCTTCCCTTCCCTTCCCTTCCCTTCCCTTCCCTTCCCTTCCCTTCCCTTCCCTTCCCTTCCCTTCCCTTCCCTTCCTTCCCTTCCCTTCCCTTCCCTTCCCTTCCCTTCCCTTCCCTTCCCTTCCCTTCCCGCACCTTACCTTCCCTTCCCTTCCTCCTTCCCTTCCCTTCCCTTCCCTTCCCTTCCCTTCCCTTCCCTTCCCTTCCCTTCCCTTCCCTTCCCTTCCCTTCCCTCCTTCCCTTCCCTTCCCTTCCCTTCCCTTCCCTTCCCTTCCCTTCCCTTCCTTCCCTTCCCTTCCTCCTTCCCTTCCCTTCCCTTCCCTTCCCTTCCCTTCCCTTCCCTTCCCTTCCCTTCCCTTCCCTTCCCTTCCCTTCCTTCCCTTCCCTTCCCTTCCCTTCCCTTCCCTTCCCTTCCCTTCCCTTCCCTTCCCTTCCCTTCCCTTCCCTTCCCTTCCCTTCCCTTCCCTTCCTTCCCTTCCCTTCCCGCACCTTCCCTTCCCGCACCTTCCCTTCCCGCACCTTCCCTTCCCGCACCTTCCCTTCCCGCACCTTCCCTTCCCTTCCCGCACCTTCCCTTCCCTTCCCTTCCCGCACCTTCCCTTCCCTTCCCTTCCCTTCCCTTCCCTTCCCTTCCCTTCCCTTCCCGCACCTTCCCTTCCCTTCCCTTCCCTTCCCTTCCCTTCCCTTCCCTTCCCTTCCCTTCCCTTCCCTTCCCTTCCCTTCCCTTCCCTTCCCTTCCTTCCCTTCCCTTCCCTTCCCTTCCCTTCCCTTCCCTTCCCTTCCCTTCTCCCTTCCCTTCCCTTCCCTTCCCTTCCCTTCCCTTCCCTTCCCTTCCCTTCCCTTCCCTTCCCTTCCCTTCCCTTCCCTTCCCTTCCCTTCCCTTCCCCTTCCCTTCCCTTCCCTTCCCTTCCCTTCCCTTCCCCGCACCTTCCCGCACCTTCCCGCACCTTCCCGCACCTTCCCGCACCTTCCCGCACCTTCCCTTCCCGCACCTTCCCGCACCTTCCCGCACCTTCCCGCACCTTCCCGCACCTTCCCGCACCTTCCCTTCCCGCACCTTCCCGCACCTTCCCGCACCTTCCGCCCCCTTCCCTTCCCTTCCCTTCCCTTCCCTTCCCTTCCCTTCCCTTCCCTTC
>JBBLMP010000131.1:0-38524 GCA_038429875.1 Poecile montanus | reverse complement strand
TCCCTTCCCTTCCCTTCCCTTCCCGCACCTTCCCTTCCCTTCCCTTCCCTTCCGCACCTTCCCTTCCCTTCCCTTCCCTTCCCTTCCCTTCCCTTCCCTTCCCTTCCCTTCCCTTCCCTTCCCTTCCCTTCCCTTCCCTTCCTTCCCTTCCCTTCCCTTCCACTTCCCTTCCCTTCCCTTCCCTTCCCTTCCCTTCCCTTCCCTTCCCTTCCCTTCCCTTCCCTTCCCTTCCCTTCCCTTCCCTTCCCTTCCCTTCCTTCCCTTCCCTTCCCTTCCCTTCCCTTCCCTTCCCTTCCCTTCCCTTCCCTTCCCTTCCCTTCCCTTCCCCTTCCCTTCCCTTCCCTTCCCTTCCCTTCCCTTCCCTTCCCTTCCCTTCCCTTCCCTTCCTTCCCTTCCCTTCCCTTCCCTTCCCTTCCCTTCCCTTCCCTTCCCTTCCCTTCCCGCACCTTCCCTTCCGCCCTTCCCTTCCCTTCCCTTCCCGCACCTTCCCTTCCCGCACCTTCCCTTCCCTTCCCTTCCCTTCCCTTCCCCTTCCCTTCCCTTCCCTTCCCTTCCCTTCCCTTCCCTTCCCTTCCCTTCCCTTCCCTTCCCTTCCCTTCCCTTCCCTTCCCTTCCCTTCCCTTCCCTTCCCTTCCCTTCCCTTCCCTTCCCTTCCCTTCCCTTCCCTTCCCTTCCCTTCCCTTCCCTTCCCTTCCCTTCCCTTCCCTTCCCTTCCCTTCCCTTCCCTTCCCTTCCCTTCCCTTCCCTTCCCTTCCCTTCCCTTCCCTTCCCTTCCCTTCCCTTCCCTTCCCTTCCCTTCCCTTCCCTTCCCTTCCCTTCCCTTCCCTTCCCTTCCCTTCCCTTCCCCGCACCTTCCCTTCCCTTCCCTTCCCTTCCCTTCCCTTCCCTTCCCTTCCCTTCCCTTCCCTTCCTTCCCTTCCCTTCCCTTCCCTTCCCTTCCCTTCCCTTCCCTTCCCTTCCCTTCCCTTCCCTTCCCTTCCCTTCCCTTCCCTTCCCTTCCCTTCCCTTCCCTTCCCTTCCCTTCCCTTCCCTTCCCTTCCCTTCCCTTCCCTTCCCTTCCCTTCCCTTCCCTTCCCTTCCCTTCCCTTCCCTTCCCTTCCCTTCCCTTCCCTTCCCTTCCCGCACCTTCCCGCACCTTCCCTTCCCTTCCCTTCCCTTCCCTTCCCTTCCCTTCCCTTCCCTTCCCTTCCCTTCCCTTCCCTTCCCTTCCCTTCCCTTCCCTTCCCTTCCCTTCCCTTCCCTTCCCTTCCCTTCCCTTCCCTTCCCTTCCCTTCCCTTCCCTTCCCTTCCCTTCCCTTCCCTTCCCTTCCCTTCCCTTCCCTTCCCTTCCCTTCCCTTCCCTTCCCTTCCCTTCCCTTCCCTTCCCTTCCCTTCCCTTCCCTTCCCTTCCCTTCCCTTCCCTTCCCTTCCCTTCCCTTCCCTTCCCTTCCCTTCCCTTCCCTTCCCTTCCCTTCCCTTCCCTTCCCTTCCCTTCCCTTCCCTTCCCTTCCCTTCCCTTCCCTTCCCTTCCCTTCCCTTCCCTTCCCTTCCCTTCCCTTCCCTTCCCTTCCCTTCCCTTCCCTTCCCTTCCCTTCCCTTCCCTTCCCTTCCCTTCCCTTCCCTTCCCTTCCCGCACCTTCCCGCACCTTCCCGCACCTTCCCGCACCTTCCCGCACCTTCCCTTCCCGCACCTTCCCGCACCTTCCCTTCCCTTCCCTTCCCGCACCTTCCCTTCCCTTCCCTTCCCTTCCCTTCCCTTCCCTTCCCTTCCCTTCCCTTCCCTTCCCTTCCCTTCCCTTCCCTTCCCTTCCCTTCCCTTCCCTTCCCTTCCCTTCCCTTCCCTTCCCTTCCCTTCCCTTCCCTTCCCTTCCCTTCCCTTCCCTTCCCTTCCCTTCCCTTCCCTTCCCTTCCCTTCCCTTCCCTTCCCTTCCCTTCCCTTCCCTTCCCTTCCCTTCCCTTCCCTTCCCTTCCCTTCCCTTCCCTTCCCTTCCCTTCCCTTCCCTTCCCTTCCCTTCCCTTCCCTTCCCTTCCCTTCCCTTCCCTTCCCTTCCCTTCCCTTCCCTTCCCTTCCCTTCCCTTCCTTTCCCTTCCCTTCCCTTCCCTTCCCTTCCCTTCCCTTCCCTTCCCTTCCCTTCCCTTCCCTTCCCTTCCCTTCCCTTCCCTTCCCTTCCCTTCCCTTCCCTTCCCTTCCCTTCCCTTCCCGCACCTTCCCTTCCCTTCCCTTCCCTTCCCGCACCTTCCCTTCCCTTCCCGCACCTTCCCTTCCCTTCCCTTCCCTTCCCTTCCCTTCCCTTCCCTTCCCTTCCCTTCCCTTCCCTTCCCTTCCCTTCCCTTCCCTTCCCTTCCCTTCCCTTCCCTTCCCTTCCCTTCCCTTCCCTTCCCTTCCCTTCCCTTCCCTTCCCTTCCCTTCCCTTCCCTTCCCTTCCCTTCCCTTCCCTTCCCTTCCCTTCCCTTCCCTTCCCTTCCCTTCCCTTCCCTTCCCTTCCCTTCCCTTCCCGCACCTTCCCGCACCTTCCCTTCCCTTCCCTTCCCTTCCCTTCCCTTCCCTTCCCTTCCCTTCCCTTCCCTTCCCTTCCCTTCCCTTCCCTTCCCTTCCCTTCCCTTCCCTTCCCTTCCCTTCCCTTCCCTTCCCTTCCCTTCCCTTCCCTTCCCTTCCCTTCCCTTCCCTTCCCTTCCCTTCCCTTCCCTTCCCTTCCCTTCCCTTCCCTTCCCGCACCTTCCCTTCCCTTCCCTTCCCTTCCCGCACCTTCCCTTCCCTTCCCTTCCCTTCCCTTCCCTTCCCTTCCCTTCCCTTCCCTTCCCTTCCCTTCCCTTCCCTTCCCTTCCCTTCCCTTCCCTTCCCTTCCCTTCCCTTCCCTTCCCTTCCCTTCCCTTCCCTTCCCTTCCCTTCCCTTCCCTTCCCTTCCCTTCCCTTCCCTTCCCTTCCCTTCCCTTCCCTTCCCTTCCCTTCCCTTCCCTTCCCTTCCCTTCCCTTCCCTTCCCTTCCCTTCCCTTCCCTTCCCTTCCCTTCCCTTCCCTTCCCTTCCCTTCCCTTCCCTTCCCTTCCCTTCCCTTCCCTTCCCTTCCCTTCCCTTCCCTTCCCTTCCCTTCCCTTCCCTTCCCTTCCCTTCCCTTCCCTTCCCTTCCCTTCCCTTCCCTTCCCGCACCTTCCCTTCCCGCACCTTCCCTTCCCGCACCTTCCCGCACCTTCCCTTCCCGCACCTTCCCTTCCCGCACCTTCCCTTCCCTTCCCTTCCCTTCCCTTCCCTTCCCTTCCCTTCCCTTCCCTTCCCTTCCCTTCCCTTCCCTTCCCTTCCCTTCCCTTCCCTTCCCTTCCCTTCCCTTCCCTTCCCTTCCCTTCCCTTCCCTTCCCTTCCCTTCCCTTCCCTTCCCTTCCCTTCCCTTCCCTTCCCTTCCCTTCCCTTCCCTTCCCTTCCCTTCCCTTCCCTTCCCTTCCCTTCCCTTCCCTTCCCTTCCCTTCCCTTCCCTTCCCTTCCCTTCCCTTCCCTTCCCTTCCCTTCCCTTCCCTTCCCTTCCCTTCCCTTCCCTTCCCTTCCCTTCCCGCACCTTCCCTTCCCGCACCTTCCCTTCCCTTCCCTTCCCTTCCCTTCCCTTCCCTTCCCTTCCCTTCCCTTCCCTTCCCTTCCCTTCCCTTCCCTTCCCTTCCCTTCCCTTCCCTTCCCTTCCCTTCCCTTCCCTTCCCTTCCCTTCCCTTCCCTTCCCTTCCCTTCCCTTCCCTTCCCTTCCCTTCCCTTCCCTTCCCTTCCCTTCCCTTCCCTTCCCTTCCCTTCCCTTCCCTTCCCTTCCCTTCCCTTCCCTTCCCTTCCCTTCCCTTCCCTTCCCTTCCCTTCCCTTCCCTTCCCTTCCCTTCCCTTCCCTTCCCTTCCCTTCCCTTCCCTTCCCTTCCCTTCCCTTCCCTTCCCTTCCCTTCCCTTCCCGCACCTTCCCTTCCCTTCCCTTCCCTTCCCGCACCTTCCCTTCCCTTCCCTTCCCTTCCCTTCCCTTCCCTTCCCTTCCCTTCCCTTCCCTTCCCTTCCCTTCCCTTCCCGCACCTTCCCTTCCCGCACCTTCCCTTCCCGCACCTTCCCTTCCCTTCCCTTCCCTTCCCTTCCCTTCCCGCACCTTCCCTTCCCTTCCCTTCCCTTCCCTTCCCTTCCCTTCCCTTCCCTTCCCTTCCCTTCCCTTCCCTTCCCTTCCCTTCCCTTCCCTTCCCGCACCTTCCCTTCCCTTCCCGCACCTTCCCTTCCCTTCCCTTCCCTTCCCTTCCCTTCCCTTCCCTTCCCTTCCCTTCCCTTCCCTTCCCTTCCCTTCCCTTCCCTTCCCTTCCCTTCCCTTCCCTTCCCTTCCCTTCCCTTCCCTTCCCTTCCCTTCCCTTCCCTTCCCTTCCCTTCCCTTCCCTTCCCTTCCCTTCCCTTCCCTTCCCTTCCCTTCCCTTCCCTTCCCTTCCCTTCCCTTCCCTTCCCTTCCCTTCCCTTCCCTTCCCTTCCCTTCCCTTCCCTTCCCTTCCCTTCCCTTCCCTTCCCTTCCCTTCCCTTCCCTTCCCTTCCCTTCCCTTCCCGCACCTTCCCTTCCCTTCCCTTCCCTTCCCTTCCCTTCCCTTCCCTTCCCTTCCCTTCCCTTCCCTTCCCGCACCTTCCCTTCCCTTCCCTTCCCTTCCCTTCCCTTCCCTTCCCTTCCCTTCCCTTCCCTTCCCTTCCCTTCCCTTCCCTTCCCTTCCCTTCCCTTCCCTTCCCTTCCCTTCCCTTCCCTTCCCTTCCCTTCCCTTCCCTTCCCTTCCCTTCCCTTCCCTTCCCGCACCTTCCCTTCCCTTCCCTTCCCTTCCCTTCCCTTCCCTTCCCTTCCCTTCCCTTCCCTTCCCTTCCCTTCCCGCACCTTCCCTTCCCTTCCCTTCCCTTCCCTTCCCTTCCCTTCCCTTCCCTTCCCTTCCCTTCCCTTCCCTTCCCTTCCCTTCCCTTCCCTTCCCTTCCCTTCCCTTCCCTTCCCTTCCCTTCCCTTCCCTTCCCTTCCCTTCCCTTCCCTTCCCTTCCCTTCCCTTCCCTTCCCTTCCCTTCCCTTCCCTTCCCTTCCCTTCCCTTCCCTTCCCTTCCCTTCCCTTCCCTTCCCTTCCCTTCCCTTCCCTTCCCTTCCCTTCCCTTCCCTTCCCTTCCCTTCCCTTCCCTTCCCTTCCCTTCCCTTCCCTTCCCTTCCCTTCCCTTCCCTTCCCTTCCCTTCCCTTCCCTTCCCTTCCCTTCCCTTCCCTTCCCTTCCCTTCCCTTCCCTTCCCTTCCCTTCCCTTCCCTTCCCTTCCCTTCCCTTCCCTTCCCTTCCCGCACCTTCCCTTCCCTTCCCGCACCTTCCCGCACCTTCCCTTCCCGCACCTTCCCTTCCCGCACCTTCCCTTCCCTTCCCTTCCCTTCCCTTCCCTTCCCTTCCCTTCCCTTCCCTTCCCTTCCCTTCCCTTCCCTTCCCTTCCCTTCCCTTCCCGCACCTTCCCTTCCCGCACCTTCCCTTCCCGCACCTTCCCTTCCCGCACCTTCCCTTCCCGCACCTTCCCTTCCCTTCCCTTCCCTTCCCTTCCCTTCCCTTCCCTTCCCTTCCCTTCCCTTCCCTTCCCTTCCCTTCCCTTCCCTTCCCTTCCCTTCCCTTCCCTTCCCTTCCCTTCCCTTCCCTTCCCTTCCCTTCCCTTCCCTTCCCTTCCCTTCCCTTCCCTTCCCTTCCCTTCCCTTCCCTTCCCTTCCCTTCCCTTCCCTTCCCTTCCCTTCCCTTCCCTTCCCTTCCCTTCCCTTCCCTTCCCTTCCCTTCCCTTCCCGCACCTTCCCTTCCCTTCCCTTCCCGCACCTTCCCTTCCCTTCCCTTCCCTTCCCTTCCCTTCCCTTCCCTTCCCTTCCCTTCCCTTCCCTTCCCTTCCCTTCCCTTCCCTTCCCTTCCCTTCCCTTCCCTTCCCTTCCCTTCCCTTCCCTTCCCTTCCCTTCCCTTCCCTTCCCTTCCCTTCCCTTCCCTTCCCTTCCCTTCCCTTCCCTTCCCTTCCCTTCCCTTCCCTTCCCTTCCCTTCCCTTCCCTTCCCTTCCCTTCCCTTCCCTTCCCTTCCCTTCCCTTCCCTTCCCTTCCCTTCCCTTCCCTTCCCTTCCCGCACCTTCCCGCACCTTCCCGCACCTTCCCTTCCCGCACCTTCCCTTCCCTTCCCTTCCCGCACCTTCCCGCACCTTCCCTTCCCGCACCTTCCCTTCCCTTCCCTTCCCTTCCCTTCCCTTCCCTTCCCTTCCCTTCCCTTCCCTTCCCTTCCCTTCCCTTCCCTTCCCTTCCCTTCCCTTCCCTTCCCTTCCCTTCCCTTCCCTTCCCTTCCCTTCCCTTCCCTTCCCTTCCCTTCCCTTCCCTTCCCTTCCCTTCCCTTCCCTTCCCTTCCCTTCCCTTCCCTTCCCTTCCCTTCCCTTCCCTTCCCTTCCCTTCCCTTCCCTTCCCTTCCCTTCCCTTCCCTTCCCGCACCTTCCCTTCCCTTCCCTTCCCGCACCTTCCCTTCCCTTCCCTTCCCTTCCCTTCCCTTCCCTTCCCTTCCCTTCCCTTCCCTTCCCTTCCCTTCCCTTCCCTTCCCTTCCCTTCCCTTCCCTTCCCTTCCCTTCCCTTCCCTTCCCTTCCCTTCCCTTCCCTTCCCTTCCCTTCCCTTCCCTTCCCTTCCCTTCCCTTCCCTTCCCTTCCCTTCCCTTCCCTTCCCTTCCCTTCCCGCACCTTCCCGCACCTTCCCTTCCCGCACCTTCCCTTCCCGCACCTTCCCTTCCCTTCCCTTCCCTTCCCTTCCCTTCCCTTCCCTTCCCTTCCCTTCCCTTCCCTTCCCTTCCCTTCCCTTCCCTTCCCTTCCCGCACCTTCCCTTCCCGCACCTTCCCTTCCCGCACCTTCCCTTCCCGCACCTTCCCTTCCCGCACCTTCCCTTCCCTTCCCTTCCCTTCCCTTCCCTTCCCTTCCCTTCCCTTCCCTTCCCTTCCCTTCCCTTCCCTTCCCTTCCCTTCCCTTCCCTTCCCTTCCCTTCCCTTCCCTTCCCTTCCCTTCCCTTCCCTTCCCTTCCCTTCCCTTCCCTTCCCTTCCCTTCCCTTCCCTTCCCTTCCCTTCCCTTCCCTTCCCTTCCCTTCCCTTCCCTTCCCTTCCCTTCCCTTCCCTTCCCTTCCCTTCCCTTCCCTTCCCGCACCTTCCCTTCCCTTCCCTTCCCGCACCTTCCCTTCCCTTCCCTTCCCTTCCCTTCCCTTCCCTTCCCTTCCCTTCCCTTCCCTTCCCTTCCCTTCCCTTCCCTTCCCTTCCCTTCCCTTCCCTTCCCTTCCCTTCCCTTCCCTTCCCTTCCCTTCCCTTCCCTTCCCTTCCCTTCCCTTCCCTTCCCTTCCCTTCCCTTCCCTTCCCTTCCCTTCCCTTCCCTTCCCTTCCCTTCCCTTCCCTTCCCTTCCCTTCCCTTCCCTTCCCTTCCCTTCCCTTCCCTTCCCTTCCCTTCCCTTCCCTTCCCGCACCTTCCCGCACCTTCCCGCACCTTCCCTTCCCGCACCTTCCCTTCCCTTCCCTTCCCGCACCTTCCCGCACCTTCCCTTCCCGCACCTTCCCTTCCCTTCCCTTCCCTTCCCTTCCCTTCCCTTCCCTTCCCTTCCCTTCCCTTCCCTTCCCTTCCCTTCCCTTCCCTTCCCTTCCCTTCCCTTCCCTTCCCTTCCCTTCCCTTCCCTTCCCTTCCCTTCCCTTCCCTTCCCTTCCCTTCCCTTCCCTTCCCTTCCCTTCCCTTCCCTTCCCTTCCCTTCCCTTCCCTTCCCTTCCCTTCCCTTCCCTTCCCTTCCCTTCCCTTCCCTTCCCTTCCCTTCCCTTCCCTTCCCTTCCCTTCCCTTCCCTTCCCTTCCCTTCCCTTCCCTTCCCTTCCCTTCCCTTCCCTTCCCTTCCCTTCCCTTCCCTTCCCTTCCCTTCCCTTCCCTTCCCTTCCCTTCCCTTCCCTTCCCTTCCCTTCCCTTCCCTTCCCTTCCCTTCCCTTCCCTTCCCTTCCCTTCCCTTCCCTTCCCTTCCCTTCCCTTCCCTTCCCTTCCCTTCCCTTCCCTTCCCTTCCCTTCCCTTCCCTTCCCTTCCCTTCCCTTCCCTTCCCTTCCCTTCCCTTCCCTTCCCTTCCCTTCCCTTCCCTTCCCTTCCCTTCCCTTCCCTTCCCTTCCCTTCCCTTCCCTTCCCTTCCCGCACCTTCCCTTCCCTTCCCGCACCTTCCCTTCCCGCACCTTCCCGCACCTTCCCTTCCCTTCCCTTCCCTTCCCTTCCCTTCCCTTCCCTTCCCTTCCCTTCCCTTCCCTTCCCTTCCCTTCCCGCACCTTCCCTTCCCTTCCCTTCCCTTCCCTTCCCTTCCCTTCCCTTCCCTTCCCTTCCCTTCCCTTCCCTTCCCTTCCCGCACCTTCCCGCACCTTCCCGCACCTTCCCTTCCCTTCCCTTCCCTTCCCTTCCCTTCCCTTCCCTTCCCTTCCCTTCCCTTCCCTTCCCTTCCCTTCCCTTCCCTTCCCTTCCCTTCCCTTCCCTTCCCTTCCCTTCCCTTCCCTTCCCTTCCCTTCCCGCACCTTCCCTTCCCTTCCCGCACCTTCCCTTCCCGCACCTTCCCTTCCCGCACCTTCCCTTCCCGCACCTTCCCTTCCCTTCCCTTCCCTTCCCTTCCCTTCCCTTCCCTTCCCTTCCCTTCCCTTCCCTTCCCTTCCCTTCCCTTCCCTTCCCTTCCCTTCCCTTCCCTTCCCTTCCCTTCCCTTCCCTTCCCTTCCCTTCCCTTCCCTTCCCTTCCCTTCCCTTCCCTTCCCTTCCCTTCCCTTCCCTTCCCTTCCCTTCCCTTCCCTTCCCTTCCCTTCCCTTCCCTTCCCTTCCCTTCCCTTCCCTTCCCTTCCCTTCCCTTCCCTTCCCTTCCCGCACCTTCCCTTCCCGCACCTTCCCTTCCCTTCCCTTCCCTTCCCTTCCCGCACCTTCCCTTCCCTTCCCTTCCCGCACCTTCCCTTCCCGCACCTTCCCTTCCCTTCCCTTCCCTTCCCTTCCCTTCCCTTCCCTTCCCTTCCCTTCCCTTCCCTTCCCTTCCCTTCCCTTCCCTTCCCTTCCCTTCCCTTCCCTTCCCTTCCCTTCCCTTCCCTTCCCTTCCCTTCCCTTCCCTTCCCTTCCCTTCCCTTCCCTTCCCTTCCCTTCCCTTCCCTTCCCTTCCCTTCCCTTCCCTTCCCTTCCCTTCCCTTCCCTTCCCTTCCCTTCCCTTCCCTTCCCTTCCCTTCCCTTCCCTTCCCTTCCCTTCCCTTCCCTTCCCGCACCTTACCTTCCCTTCCCTTCCCTTCCCTTCCCTTCCCTTCCCTTCCTTCCCTTCCCTTCCCTTCCCTTCCCTTCCCTTCCCTTCCCTTCCCTTCCCTTCCCTTCCCTTCCCTTCCCTTCCCTTCCCTTCCCTTCCTTCCCTTCCCTTCCCTTCCCTTCCCTTCCCTTCCCTTCCCTTCCCTTCCCTTCCCTTCCCTTCCCTTCCCTTCCCTTCCCTTCCCTTCCCTTCCCTTCCCTTCCCTTCCCTTCCCTTCCCTTCCCTTCCCTTCCCTTCCCTTCCCTTCCCTTCCCTTCCCTTCCCTTCCCTTCCCTTCCCTTCCCTTCCCTTCCCTTCCCTTCCCTTCCCTTCCCTTCCCTTCCCTTCCCTTCCCTTCCCTTCCCTTCCCTTCCCTTCCCTTCCCTTCCCTTCCCTTCCCTTCCCTTCCCTTCCCTTCCCTTCCCTTCCCTTCCCGCACCTTCCCGCACCTTCCCTTCCCTTCCCTTCCCTTCCCTTCCCTTCCCTTCCCTTCCCTTCCCTTCCCTTCCCTTCCCTTCCCTTCCCTTCCCTTCCCTTCCCTTCCCTTCCCTTCCCTTCCCTTCCCTTCCCTTCCCTTCCCTTCCCTTCCCTTCCCTTCCCTTCCCTTCCCTTCCCTTCCCTTCCCTTCCCTTCCCTTCCCTTCCCTTCCCTTCCCTTCCCTTCCCTTCCCTTCCCTTCCCTTCCCTTCCCTTCCCTTCCCTTCCCTTCCCTTCCCTTCCCTTCCCTTCCCTTCCCTTCCCTTCCCTTCCCTTCCCTTCCCTTCCCTTCCCTTCCCTTCCCTTCCCTTCCCTTCCCTTCCCTTCCCTTCCCTTCCCTTCCCGCACCTTCCCTTCCCGCACCTTCCCTTCCCTTCCCGCACCTTCCCTTCCCTTCCCTTCCCGCACCTTCCCTTCCCTTCCCGCACCTTCCCTTCCCTTCCCTTCCCTTCCCTTCCCTTCCCTTCCCTTCCCTTCCCTTCCCTTCCCTTCCCTTCCCTTCCCTTCCCTTCCCTTCCCTTCCCTTCCCTTCCCTTCCCTTCCCTTCCCTTCCCTTCCCTTCCCTTCCCTTCCCTTCCCTTCCCTTCCCTTCCCTTCCCTTCCCTTCCCTTCCCTTCCCTTCCCTTCCCTTCCCTTCCCTTCCCTTCCCTTCCCTTCCCTTCCCTTCCCTTCCCTTCCCTTCCCTTCCCTTCCCTTCCCTTCCCTTCCCTTCCCTTCCCTTCCCTTCCCTTCCCTTCCCTTCCCTTCCCTTCCCTTCCCTTCCCTTCCCTTCCCTTCCCTTCCCTTCCCTTCCCTTCCCTTCCCTTCCCTTCCCTTCCCTTCCCTTCCCTTCCCTTCCCTTCCCTTCCCTTCCCTTCCCTTCCCTTCCCTTCCCTTCCCTTCCCTTCCCTTCCCTTCCCTTCCCTTCCCTTCCCGCACCTTCCCTTCCCTTCCCTTCCCGCACCTTCCCTTCCCTTCCCTTCCCTTCCCTTCCCTTCCCTTCCCTTCCCTTCCCTTCCCTTCCCTTCCCTTCCCTTCCCTTCCCTTCCCTTCCCTTCCCTTCCCTTCCCTTCCCTTCCCTTCCCTTCCCTTCCCTTCCCTTCCCTTCCCTTCCCTTCCCTTCCCTTCCCTTCCCTTCCCTTCCCTTCCCTTCCCTTCCCTTCCCTTCCCTTCCCTTCCCTTCCCTTCCCTTCCCTTCCCTTCCCTTCCCTTCCCTTCCCTTCCCTTCCCTTCCCTTCCCTTCCCTTCCCTTCCCTTCCCTTCCCTTCCCTTCCCTTCCCTTCCCTTCCCTTCCCTTCCCTTCCCTTCCCTTCCCTTCCCTTCCCTTCCCTTCCCTTCCCTTCCCTTCCCTTCCCTTCCCTTCCCTTCCCTTCCCTTCCCTTCCCTTCCCTTCCCTTCCCTTCCCTTCCCTTCCCTTCCCTTCCCTTCCCTTCCCTTCCCTTCCCTTCCCTTCCCTTCCCTTCCCTTCCCTTCCCTTCCCTTCCCTTCCCTTCCCTTCCCTTCCCTTCCCTTCCCTTCCCTTCCCTTCCCTTCCCTTCCCTTCCCTTCCCTTCCCTTCCCTTCCCTTCCCTTCCCTTCCCTTCCCTTCCCTTCCCTTCCCTTCCCTTCCCTTCCCTTCCCTTCCCTTCCCTTCCCTTCCCTTCCCTTCCCTTCCCTTCCCTTCCCTTCCCTTCCCTTCCCTTCCCTTCCCTTCCCGCACCTTCCCTTCCCGCACCTTCCCTTCCCTTCCCGCACCTTCCCTTCCCTTCCCTTCCCTTCCCTTCCCTTCCCTTCCCTTCCCTTCCCTTCCCTTCCCTTCCCTTCCCTTCCCTTCCCTTCCCTTCCCTTCCCTTCCCTTCCCTTCCCTTCCCTTCCCTTCCCTTCCCTTCCCTTCCCTTCCCTTCCCTTCCCTTCCCTTCCCTTCCCTTCCCTTCCCTTCCCTTCCCTTCCCTTCCCGCACCTTCCCTTCCCTTCCCTTCCCGCACCTTCCCTTCCCGCACCTTCCCTTCCCGCACCTTCCCTTCCCGCACCTTCCCTTCCCGCACCTTCCCTTCCCGCACCTTCCCTTCCCTTCCCTTCCCTTCCCTTCCCTTCCCTTCCCTTCCCTTCCCTTCCCTTCCCTTCCCTTCCCTTCCCTTCCCTTCCCTTCCCTTCCCTTCCCTTCCCTTCCCTTCCCTTCCCTTCCCTTCCCTTCCCTTCCCTTCCCTTCCCTTCCCTTCCCTTCCCTTCCCTTCCCTTCCCTTCCCTTCCCTTCCCTTCCCTTCCCTTCCCTTCCCTTCCCTTCCCTTCCCTTCCCTTCCCTTCCCTTCCCTTCCCTTCCCTTCCCTTCCCTTCCCTTCCCTTCCCTTCCCTTCCCTTCCCTTCCCTTCCCTTCCCTTCCCTTCCCTTCCCTTCCCTTCCCTTCCCTTCCCTTCCCTTCCCTTCCCTTCCCTTCCCTTCCCTTCCCTTCCCTTCCCTTCCCGCACCTTCCCTTCCCTTCCCTTCCCGCACCTTCCCTTCCCTTCCCTTCCCTTCCCTTCCCTTCCCGCACCTTCCCTTCCCTTCCCTTCCCTTCCCTTCCCTTCCCTTCCCTTCCCTTCCCTTCCCTTCCCTTCCCTTCCCTTCCCTTCCCTTCCCGCACCTTCCCGCACCTTCCCTTCCCTTCCCTTCCCTTCCCGCACCTTCCCTTCCCTTCCCTTCCCGCACCTTCCCTTCCCGCACCTTCCCTTCCCGCACCTTCCCGCACCTTCCCTTCCCTTCCCTTCCCTTCCCTTCCCTTCCCGCACCTTCCCTTCCCGCACCTTCCCGCACCTTCCCTTCCCTTCCCTTCCCTTCCCTTCCCTTCCCTTCCCTTCCCTTCCCTTCCCTTCCCTTCCCTTCCCTTCCCTTCCCTTCCCTTCCCTTCCCTTCCCTTCCCTTCCCTTCCCTTCCCTTCCCTTCCCTTCCCTTCCCTTCCCTTCCCTTCCCTTCCCTTCCCTTCCCTTCCCTTCCCTTCCCTTCCCTTCCCTTCCCGCACCTTCCCTTCCCTTCCCGCACCTTCCCTTCCCTTCCCTTCCCGCACCTTCCCTTCCCTTCCCTTCCCTTCCCTTCCCTTCCCTTCCCTTCCCTTCCCTTCCCTTCCCTTCCCTTCCCTTCCCTTCCCTTCCCTTCCCTTCCCTTCCCTTCCCTTCCCTTCCCTTCCCTTCCCTTCCCTTCCCTTCCCTTCCCTTCCCTTCCCTTCCCTTCCCTTCCCTTCCCTTCCCTTCCCTTCCCTTCCCTTCCCTTCCCTTCCCTTCCCTTCCCTTCCCTTCCCTTCCCTTCCCTTCCCTTCCCTTCCCTTCCCTTCCCTTCCCTTCCCTTCCCTTCCCTTCCCTTCCCTTCCTTCCCTTCCCTTCCCTTCCCTTCCCTTCCCTTCCCTTCCCTTCCCTTCCCTTCCCTTCCCTTCCCTTCCCTTCCCTTCCCTTCCCTTCCCTTCCCTTCCCTTCCCTTCCCTTCCCTTCCCTTCCCTTCCCTTCCCTTCCCTTCCCTTCCCTTCCCTTCCCTTCCCTTCCCTTCCCTTCCCTTCCCTTCCCTTCCCTTCCCTTCCCTTCCCTTCCCTTCCCTTCCCTTCCCTTCCCTTCCCTTCCCTTCCCTTCCCTTCCCTTCCCTTCCCTTCCCTTCCCTTCCCTTCCTTCCCTTCCCTTCCCTTCCCTTCCCTTCCCTTCCCTTCCCTTCCCTTCCCTTCCCTTCCCTTCCCTTCCCTTCCCTTCCCTTCCCTTCCCTTCCCTTCCCTTCCTTCCCTTCCCTTCCCTTCCCTTCCCTTCCCTTCCCTTCCCTTCCCGCAACCTTCCCTTCCCTTCCTTCCCTTCCCTTCCCGCACCTTCCCTTCCCGCACCTTCCCTTCCCTTCCCTTCCCGCACCTTCCCTTCCCTTCCCGCACCTTCCCTTCCCGCACCTTCCCTTCCCGCACCTTCCCTTCCCGCACCTTCCCTTCCCGCACCTTCCCTTCCCGCACCTTCCCGCACCTTACCTTCCCTTCCCTTCCCTTCCCTTCCCTTCCCTTCCCTTCCCTTCCCTTCCCTTCCTTCCCTTCCCTTCCCTTCCCTTCCCTTCCCTTCCCTTCCCTTCCCTTCCCTTCCCTTCCTTCCCTTCCCTTCCCTTCCCTTCCCTTCCCTTCCCTTCCCTTCCCTTCCCTTCCCTTCCCTTCCTTCCCTTCCCTTCCCTTCCCTTCCCTTCCCTTCCCTTCCCTTCCCTTCCCTTCCCTTCCCTTCCCTTCCCTTCCCTTCCCTTCCCTTCCCTTCCCTTCCCTTCCCTTCCCTTCCCTTCCCTTCCCTTCCCTTCCCTTCCCTTCCCTTCCCTTCCCTTCCCTTCCCTTCCCTTCCCTTCCCTTCCCTTCCCTTCCCTTCCCGCACCTTCCCTTCCCTTCCCTTCCCGCACCTTCCCTTCCCGCACCTTCCCTTCCCGCACCTTCCCTTCCCGCACCTTCCCTTCCCGCACCTTCCCTTCCCTTCCCGCACCTTCCCTTCCCTTCCCGCACCTTCCCTTCCCTTCCCGCACCTTCCCTTCCCTTCCCTTCCCTTCCCTTCCCTTCCCTTCCCTTCCCTTCCCTTCCCTTCCCTTCCCTTCCCTTCCCTTCCCTTCCCTTCCCTTCCCTTCCCTTCCCTTCCCTTCCCTTCCCTTCCCTTCCCTTCCCTTCCCTTCCCTTCCCTTCCCTTCCCTTCCCTTCCCTTCCCTTCCCTTCCCTTCCCTTCCCTTCCCTTCCCTTCCCTTCCCTTCCCTTCCCTTCCCTTCCCTTCCCTTCCCTTCCCTTCCCTTCCCTTCCCTTCCCTTCCCTTCCCTTCCCTTCCCTTCCCTTCCCTTCCCTTCCCTTCCCTTCCCTTCCCGCACCTTCCCTTCCCGCACCTTCCCTTCCCTTCCCGCACCTTCCATTCCCGCACCTTCCCTTCCCTTCCCGCACCTTCCCGCACCTTCCCTTCCCGCACCTTCCCTTCCCGCACCTTCCCTTCCCTTCCCTTCCCTTCCCTTCCCTTCCCTTCCCTTCCCTTCCCTTCCCTTCCCTTCCCTTCCCTTCCCTTCCCGCACCTTCCCTTCCCTTCCCTTCCCTTCCCTTCCCTTCCCTTCCCTTCCCTTCCCTTCCCTTCCCTTCCCTTCCCTTCCCTTCCCTTCCCTTCCCTTCCCTTCCCTTCCCGCACCTTCCCTTCCCGCACCTTCCCTTCCCTTCCCTTCCCTTCCCTTCCCTTCCCTTCCCTTCCCTTCCCTTCCCTTCCCTTCCCTTCCCTTCCCTTCCCTTCCCTTCCCTTCCCTTCCCTTCCCTTCCCTTCCCTTCCCTTCCCTTCCCTTCCCTTCCCTTCCCTTCCCTTCCCTTCCCTTCCCTTCCCTTCCCTTCCCTTCCCTTCCCTTCCCTTCCCTTCCCTTCCCTTCCCTTCCCTTCCCTTCCCTTCCCTTCCCTTCCCTTCCCTTCCCTTCCCTTCCCTTCCCTTCCCTTCCCTTCCCTTCCCTTCCCTTCCCTTCCCTTCCCTTCCCTTCCCGCACCTTCCCGCACCTTCCCGCACCTTCCCGCACCTTCCCGCACCTTCCCGCACCTTCCCGCACCTTCCCGCACCTTCCCGCACCTTCCCGCACCTTCCCTTCCCTTCCCTTCCCTTCCCTTCCCTTCCCTTCCCTTCCCTTCCCTTCCCTTCCCTTCCCTTCCCTTCCCTTCCCTTCCCTTCCCTTCCCTTCCCTTCCCTTCCCTTCCCTTCCCTTCCCTTCCCTTCCCTTCCCTTCCCTTCCCTTCCCTTCCCTTCCCTTCCCTTCCCTTCCCTTCCCTTCCCTTCCCTTCCCTTCCCTTCCCTTCCCTTCCCTTCCCTTCCCTTCCCTTCCCTTCCCTTCCCGCACCTTCCCGCACCTTCCCGCACCTTCCCGCACCTTCCCGCACCTTCCCGCACCTTCCCTTCCCTTCCCTTCCCTTCCCTTCCCTTCCCTTCCCTTCCCTTCCCTTCCCTTCCCTTCCCTTCCCTTCCCTTCCCTTCCCTTCCCTTCCCTTCCCTTCCCTTCCCTTCCCTTCCCTTCCCTTCCCGCACCTTCCCGCACCTTCCCGCACCTTCCCGCACCTTCCCGCACCTTCCCGCACCTTCCCTTCCCTTCCCTTCCCTTCCCTTCCCTTCCCTTCCCTTCCCTTCCCTTCCCGCACCTTCCCTTCCCTTCCCGCACCTTCCCGCACCTTCCCTTCCCTTCCCTTCCCTTCCCGCACCTTCCCTTCCCTTCCCTTCCCGCACCTTCCCTTCCCGCACCTTCCCTTCCCGCACCTTCCCGCACCTTCCCGCACCTTCCCTTCCCTTCCCTTCCCTTCCCTTCCCTTCCCTTCCCTTCCCTTCCCTTCCCTTCCCTTCCCTTCCCTTCCCTTCCCTTCCCTTCCCTTCCCTTCCCTTCCCTTCCCTTCCCTTCCCTTCCCTTCCCTTCCCTTCCCTTCCCTTCCCTTCCCTTCCCTTCCCTTCCCTTCCCTTCCCTTCCCTTCCCTTCCCTTCCCTTCCCTTCCCTTCCCTTCCCTTCCCGCACCTTCCCTTCCCTTCCCGCACCTTCCCTTCCCTTCCCTTCCCGCACCTTCCCTTCCCTTCCCTTCCCTTCCCTTCCCTTCCCTTCCCTTCCCTTCCCTTCCCTTCCCTTCCCTTCCCTTCCCTTCCCTTCCCTTCCCTTCCCTTCCCTTCCCTTCCCTTCCCTTCCCTTCCCTTCCCTTCCCTTCCCTTCCCTTCCCTTCCCTTCCCTTCCCTTCCCTTCCCTTCCCTTCCCTTCCCTTCCCTTCCCTTCCCTTCCCTTCCCTTCCCTTCCCTTCCCTTCCCTTCCCTTCCCTTCCCTTCCCTTCCCTTCCCTTCCCTTCCCTTCCCTTCCCTTCCCTTCCCTTCCCTTCCCTTCCCTTCCCTTCCCTTCCCTTCCCTTCCCGCACCTTCCCTTCCCTTCCCTTCCCGCACCTTCCCTTCCCTTCCCTTCCCTTCCCTTCCCTTCCCTTCCCTTCCCTTCCCTTCCCTTCCCTTCCCTTCCCTTCCCTTCCCTTCCCTTCCCTTCCCTTCCCTTCCCTTCCCTTCCCTTCCCTTCCCTTCCCTTCCCTTCCCTTCCCTTCCCTTCCCTTCCCTTCCCTTCCCTTCCCTTCCCTTCCCTTCCCTTCCCTTCCCTTCCCTTCCCTTCCCTTCCCTTCCCTTCCCTTCCCTTCCCTTCCCTTCCCTTCCCTTCCCTTCCCTTCCCTTCCCTTCCCTTCCCTTCCCTTCCCTTCCCTTCCCTTCCCTTCCCTTCCCTTCCCTTCCCTTCCCTTCCCTTCCCTTCCCTTCCCTTCCCTTCCCTTCCCTTCCCGCACCTTCCCTTCCCTTCCCTTCCCTTCCCTTCCCGCACCTTCCCTTCCCGCACCTTCCCTTCCCTTCCCTTCCCGCACCTTCCCTTCCCTTCCCGCACCTTCCCTTCCCGCACCTTCCCTTCCCGCACCTTCCCTTCCCGCACCTTCCCTTCCCGCACCTTCCCTTCCCGCACCTTCCCGCACCTTCCCTTCCCTTCCCTTCCCTTCCCTTCCCTTCCCTTCCCTTCCCTTCCCTTCCCTTCCCTTCCCTTCCCTTCCCTTCCCTTCCCTTCCCTTCCCTTCCCTTCCCTTCCCTTCCCTTCCCTTCCCTTCCCTTCCCTTCCCTTCCCTTCCCTTCCCTTCCCTTCCCTTCCCTTCCCTTCCCTTCCCTTCCCTTCCCTTCCCTTCCCTTCCCGCACCTTCCCTTCCCTTCCCTTCCCGCACCTTCCCTTCCCTTCCCTTCCCTTCCCTTCCCTTCCCTTCCCTTCCCTTCCCTTCCCTTCCCTTCCCTTCCCTTCCCTTCCCTTCCCTTCCCTTCCCTTCCCTTCCCTTCCCTTCCCTTCCCTTCCCTTCCCTTCCCTTCCCTTCCCTTCCCTTCCCTTCCCTTCCCTTCCCTTCCCTTCCCGCACCTTCCCTTCCCTTCCCTTCCCTTCCCTTCCCTTCCCTTCCCTTCCCTTCCCTTCCCTTCCCTTCCCTTCCCTTCCCTTCCCTTCCCTTCCCTTCCCTTCCCTTCCCTTCCCTTCCCTTCCCTTCCCTTCCCTTCCCTTCCCTTCCCGCACCTTCCCTTCCCGCACCTTCCCTTCCCGCACCTTCCCTTCCCGCACCTTCCCTTCCCGCACCTTCCCTTCCCTTCCCGCACCTTCCCTTCCCTTCCCGCACCTTCCCTTCCCTTCCCTTCCCTTCCCTTCCCTTCCCTTCCCTTCCCTTCCCTTCCCTTCCCTTCCCTTCCCTTCCCTTCCCTTCCCTTCCCTTCCCTTCCCTTCCCTTCCCTTCCCTTCCCTTCCCTTCCCTTCCCTTCCCTTCCCTTCCCTTCCCTTCCCTTCCCTTCCCTTCCCTTCCCTTCCCTTCCCTTCCCTTCCCTTCCCTTCCCTTCCCTTCCCTTCCCTTCCCTTCCCTTCCCTTCCCTTCCCTTCCCTTCCCTTCCCTTCCCTTCCCTTCCCTTCCCTTCCCTTCCCTTCCCTTCCCTTCCCTTCCCTTCCCTTCCCTTCCCTTCCCGCACCTTCCCTTCCCTTCCCGCACCTTCCATTCCCGCACCTTCCCTTCCCTTCCCGCACCTTCCCGCACCTTCCCTTCCCGCACCTTCCCTTCCCGCACCTTCCCTTCCCTTCCCTTCCCTTCCCTTCCCTTCCCTTCCCGCACCTTCCCTTCCCTTCCCTTCCCGCACCTTCCCTTCCCTTCCCTTCCCTTCCCTTCCCTTCCCTTCCCTTCCCTTCCCTTCCCTTCCCTTCCCTTCCCTTCCCTTCCCTTCCCTTCCCTTCCCTTCCCTTCCCTTCCCTTCCCTTCCCTTCCCGCACCTTCCCTTCCCTTCCCTTCCCTTCCCTTCCCTTCCCTTCCCTTCCCTTCCCTTCCCTTCCCTTCCCTTCCCTTCCCTTCCCTTCCCTTCCCTTCCCTTCCCTTCCCTTCCCTTCCCTTCCCTTCCCTTCCCTTCCCTTCCCTTCCCTTCCCTTCCCTTCCCTTCCCTTCCCTTCCCTTCCCTTCCCTTCCCTTCCCTTCCCTTCCCTTCCCTTCCCTTCCCTTCCCTTCCCTTCCCTTCCCTTCCCTTCCCTTCCCTTCCCTTCCCTTCCTTCCCTTCCTTCCCTTCCCTTCCCTTCCCGCACCTTCCCGCACCTTCCCGCACCTTCCCGCACCTTCCCGCACCTTCCCGCACCTTCCCGCACCTTCCCGCACCTTCCCTTCCCTTCCCTTCCCTTCCCTTCCCTTCCCTTCCCTTCCCTTCCTTCCCTTCCCTTCCCTTCCCTTCCCTTCCCTTCCCTTCCCTTCCCTTCCCTTCCCTTCCCTTCCCTTCCCTTCCCTTCCCTTCCCTTCCCTTCCCTTCCCTTCCCTTCCCTTCCCTTCCCTTCCCTTCCCTTCCCTTCCCTTCCCTTCCCTTCCCTTCCCTTCCCTTCCTTCCCTTCCCTTCCCTTCCCTTCCCTTCCCTTCCCTTCCCTTCCCTTCCCTTCCCTTCCCTTCCCGCACCTTCCCGCACCTTCCCGCACCTTCCCGCACCTTCCCGCACCTTCCCGCACCTTCCCGCACCTTCCCTTCCCTTCCCTTCCCTTCCCTTCCCGCACCTTCCCTTCCCTTCCCTTCCCTTCCCTTCCCTTCCCTTCCCTTCCCTTCCCTTCCCTTCCCTTCCCTTCCCTTCCCTTCCCTTCCCTTCCCTTCCCTTCCCTTCCCTTCCCTTCCCTTCCCTTCCCTTCCCTTCCCTTCCCTTCCCTTCCCTTCCCTTCCCTTCCCTTCCCTTCCCTTCCCTTCCCTTCCCTTCCCTTCCCTTCCCGCACCTTCCCGCACCTTCCCGCACCTTCCCGCACCTTCCCGCACCTTCCCTTCCCTTCCCGCACCTTCCCTTCCCTTCCCTTCCCTTCCCTTCCCTTCCCTTCCCTTCCCTTCCTTCCCTTCCCTTCCCTTCCCTTCCCTTCCCTTCCCTTCCCTTCCCTTCCCTTCCCTTCCCTTCCCTTCCCTTCCCTTCCTTCCCTTCCCTTCCCTTCCCTTCCCTTCCCTTCCCTTCCCTTCCCTTCCCTTCCCTTCCCTTCCCTTCCCTTCCCTTCCCTTCCCTTCCCTTCCCTTCCCTTCCCTTCCCTTCCCTTCCCTTCCCTTCCTTCCCTTCCCTTCCCTTCCCTTCCCTTCCCTTCCCTTCCCTTCCCTTCCCTTCCCTTCCCTTCCCTTCCCTTCCCTTCCCTTCCCTTCCCTTCCCTTCCCTTCCCTTCCCTTCCCTTCCCTTCCCTTCCCTTCCCTTCCCTTCCCTTCCCTTCCCGCACCTTCCCGCACCTTCCCTTCCCGCACCTTCCCGCACCTTCCCTTCCCTTCCCGCACCTTCCCGCACCTTCCCTTCCCTTCCCGCACCTTCCCTTCCCTTCCCGCACCTTCCCTTCCCTTCCCGCACCTTCCCTTCCCTTCCCGCACCTTCCCTTCCCTTCCCTTCCCTTCCCTTCCCTTCCCTTCCCTTCCCTTCCCTTCCCTTCCCTTCCCTTCCCTTCCCTTCCCTTCCCTTCCCTTCCCTTCCCTTCCCTTCCCTTCCCTTCCCTTCCCTTCCCTTCCCTTCCCTTCCCTTCCCTTCCCTTCCCTTCCCTTCCCGCACCTTCCCGCACCTTCCCGCACCTTCCCGCACCTTCCCTTCCCGCACCTTCCCTTCCCTTCCCTTCCCTTCCCTTCCCTTCCCTTCCCTTCCCTTCCCTTCCCTTCCCTTCCCTTCCCTTCCCTTCCCTTCCCTTCCCTTCCCTTCCCTTCCCTTCCCTTCCTTCCCTTCCCTTCCCTTCCCTTCCCTTCCCTTCCCTTCCCTTCCCTTCCCTTCCCTTCCCTTCCCTTCCCTTCCCTTCCCTTCCCTTCCCGCACCTTCCCGCACCTTCCCGCACCTTCCCGCACCTTCCCTTCCCGCACCTTCCCTTCCCTTCCCTTCCCTTCCCTTCCCTTCCCTTCCCTTCCCTTCCCTTCCCTTCCCTTCCCTTCCCTTCCCTTCCCTTCCCTTCCCTTCCCTTCCCTTCCCTTCCCTTCCCTTCCCTTCCCTTCTCCCTTCCCTTCCCTTCCCTTCCCTTCCCTTCCCTTCCCTTCCCTTCCCTTCCCTTCCCTTCCCTTCCCTTCCCTTCCCTTCCTTCCCTTCCCTTCCCTTCCCTTCCCTTCCCTTCCCTTCCCTTCCCTTCCCTTCCCTTCCCTTCCCTTCCCTTCCCTTCCCTTCCCTTCCCTTCCCTTCCCTTCCCTTCCCTTCCCTTCCCTTCCCTTCCCTTCCCTTCCTTCCCTTCCCTTCCCTTCCCGCACCTTCCCGCACCTTCCCGCACCTTCCCGCACCTTCCCGCACCTTCCCTTCCCGCACCTTCCCTTCCCGCACCTTCCCTTCCCGCACCTTCCCTTCCCTTCCCTTCCCTTCCCTTCCCTTCCCTTCCCTTCCCTTCCCTTCCCTTCCCTTCCCTTCCCTTCCCTTCCCTTCCCTTCCCTTCCCTCCTTCCCTTCCCTTCCCTTCCTTCCCTTCCCTTCCCTTCCCTTCCCTTCCTTCCCTTCCCTTCCCTTCCTTCCCTCCCTTCCCTTCCCTTCCCTTCCTTCCCTTCCCTTCCCTTCCCTTCCCTTCCTTCCCTTCCCTTCCCTTCCCTTCCCTCCTTCCCTTCCCGCACCTTCCCTTCCCGCACCTTCCCTTCCCTTCCCTTCCCTTCCCTTCCCTTCCCTTCCCTTCCCTTCCCTTCCCTTCCCTTCCCTTCCCTTCCCTTCCCTTCCCTTCCCTTCCCTTCCCTTCCCTTCCTTCCCTTCCCTTCCCTTCCTTCCCTTCCCTTCCCTTCCCTTCCCTTCCTTCCCTTCCCTTCCCTTCCCTTCCCTTCCCTTCCCTTCCCTTCCTTCCCTTCCCTTCCCTTCCCTTCCCTTCCCTTCCTTCCCTTCCCTTCCCTTCCCTTCCCTTCCCTTCCCTTCCCTTCCCTTCCCTTCCCTTCCCTTCCCTTCCCTTCCCTTCCCTTCCCTTCCCTTCCCTTCCCTTCCCTTCCCTTCCCTTCCCTTCCCTTCCTTCCCTTCCTTCCTTCCCTTCCCTTCCCTTCCCTTCCCTTCCCTTCCCTTCCCTTCCTTCCCTTCCCTTCCCTTCCCTTCCCTTCCCTTCCCTTCCCTTCCCTTCCCTTCCCTTCCCTTCCCTTCCCTTCCCTTCCCTTCCCTTCCCTTCCCTTCCCTTCCCTTCCCTTCCCTTCCCTTCCCGCACCTTCCCTTCCCGCACCTTCCCTTCCCTTCCCTTCCCTTCCCTTCCCTTCCCTTCCCTTCCCTTCCCTTCCCTTCCCTTCCCTTCCCTTCCCTTCCCTTCCCTTCCCTTCCCTTCCCTTCCCTTCCCTTCCTTCCCTTCCCTTCCCTTCCCTTCCCTTCCCTTCCCTTCCCTTCCCTTCCCTTCCCTTCCCTTCCCTTCCCTTCCCTTCCCTTCCCTTCCCTTCCCTTCCCTTCCCTTCCCTTCCCGCACCTTCCCTTCCCGCACCTTCCCTTCCCTTCCCTTCCCTTCCCTTCCTTCCCTTCCCTTCCCTTCCCTTCCCTTCCCTTCCCTTCCCTTCCCCTTCCCTTCCCTTCCCTTCCCTTCCCTTCCCTTCCCTTCCCTTCCCTTCCCTTCCCTTCCCTTCCCTTCCCTTCCCTTCCCGCACCTTCCCGCACCTTCCCGCACCTTCCCGCACCTTCCCTTCCCGCACCTTCCCTTCCCGCACCTTCCCTTCCCTTCCCTTCCCGCACCTTCCCTTCCCGCACCTTCCCTTCCCTTCCCTTCCCTTCCCTTCCCTTCCCGCACCTTACCTTCCCTTCCCTTCCCTTCCCTTCCCTTCCCTTCCCTTCCCTTCCCTTCCCTTCCCTTCCCTTCCCTTCCCTTCCCTTCCCTTCCCTTCCCTTCCCTTCCCTTCCCTTCCCTTCCCTTCCCTTCCCTTCCCTTCCCTTCCCTTCCCTTCCCTTCCCTTCCCTTCCCTTCCCTTCCCTTCCCTTCCCTTCCCTTCCCTTCCCTTCCCTTCCCTTCCCTTCCCTTCCCTTCCTTCCCTTCCCTTCCCTTCCCTTCCCTTCCCTTCCCTTCCCTTCCCTTCCCGCACCTTCCCTTCCCTTCCCTTCCCTTCCCTTCCCTTCCCTTCCCTTCCCTTCCCTTCCCTTCCCTTCCCGCACCTTCCCTTCCCGCACCTTCCCTTCCCGCACCTTCCCTTCCCTTCCCTTCCCTTCCCTTCCCTTCCCTTCCCTTCCCTTCCCTTCCCTTCCCTTCCCTTCCCTTCCCTTCCCTTCCCTTCCCTTCCCTTCCCTTCCCTTCCCTTCCCTTCCCTTCCCTTCCCTTCCCTTCCCTTCCCTTCCCTTCCCTTCCCTTCCCTTCCCTTCCCTTCCCTTCCCTTCCCTTCCCTTCCCTTCCTTCCCTTCCCTTCCCTTCCCTTCCCTTCCTTCCCTTCCCTTCCCTTCCCTTCCCTTCCCTTCCTTCCTTCCCTTCCCTTCCCTTCCCTTCCCTTCCCTTCCCTTCCTCCCTTCCCTTCCCTTCCCTTCCCTTCCCTTCCCTTCCCTTCCCTTCCCTTCCCTTCCCTTCCTTCCCTTCCCTTCCCTTCCCTTCCCTTCCCTTCCTTCCCTTCCCTTCCCGCACCTTCCCTTCCCGCACCTTCCCTTCCCTTCCCTTCCCTTCCCTTCCCGCACCTTCCCGCACCTTCCCGCACCTTCCCTTCCCTTCCCTTCCCGCACCTTCCCTTCCCTTCCCTTCCCTTCCCTTCCCTTCCCTTCCCTTCCCTTCCCTTCCCTTCCCTTCCCTTCCCTTCCCTTCCCTTCCCTTCCCTTCCCTTCCCTTCCCTTCCCTTCCCTTCCCTTCCCTTCCCTTCCCTTCCCTTCCCTTCCCTTCCCTTCCCTTCCCTTCCCTTCCCTTCCCTTCCCTTCCCTTCCCTTCCCTTCCCTTCCCTTCCCTTCCCTTCCCTTCCCTTCCCTTCCCTTCCCTTCCCTTCCCGCACCTTCCCTTCCCTTCCCTTCCCTTCCCTTCCCTTCCCTTCCCTTCCCGCACCTTCCCTTCCCTTCCCTTCCCGCACCTTCCCTTCCCTTCCCTTCCCTTCCCTTCCCTTCCCTTCCCTTCCCTTCCCTTCCCTTCCCTTCCCTTCCCTTCCCTTCCCTTCCCTTCCCTTCCCTTCCCGCACCTTCCCTTCCCTTCCCTACCCTTCCCTTCCCTTCCCTTCCCTTCCCTTCCCTTCCCTTCCCTTCCCTTCCCTTCCCTTCCCTTCCCTTCCCTTCCCTTCCCTTCCCTTCCCTTCCCTTCCCTTCCCTTCCCTTCCCTTCCCTTCCCTTCCCTTCCCTTCCCTTCCCTTCCCTTCCCTTCCCTTCCCTTCCCTTCCCTTCCCTTCCCTTCCCTTCCCTTCCCTTCCCTTCCCTTCCCTTCCCTTCCCTTCCCTTCCCTTCCCTTCCCTTCCCTTCCCTTCCCTTCCCTTCCCTTCCCTTCCCTTCCCTTCCCGCACCTTCCCTTCCCGCACCTTCCCTTCCCGCACCTTCCCTTCCCGCACCTTCCCTTCCCGCACCTTCCCTTCCCGCACCTTCCCTTCCCTTCCCTTCCCTTCCCTTCCCTTCCCTTCCCTTCCCTTCCCTTCCCTTCCCTTCCCTTCCCTTCCCTTCCCTTCCCTTCCCTTCCCTTCCCTTCCCTTCCCTTCCCTTCCCTTCCCTTCCCTTCCCTTCCCTTCCCTTCCCTTCCCTTCCCTTCCCTTCCCTTCCCTTCCCTTCCCTTCCCTTCCCTTCCCTTCCCTTCCCTTCCCTTCCCTTCCCTTCCCTTCCCTTCCCTTCCCTTCCCTTCCCTTCCCTTCCCGCCACCTTCCCTTCCCTTCCCTTCCCTTCCCTTCCCTTCCCTTCCCTTCCCTTCCCTTCCCTTCCCTTCCCTTCCCTTCCCTTCCCTTCCCTTCCCTTCCCTTCCCTTCCCTTCCCTTCCCTTCCCTTCCCTTCCCTTCCCTTCCCTTCCCTTCCCTTCCCTTCCCTTCCCTTCCCTTCCCTTCCCTTCCCTTCCCTTCCCTTCCCTTCCCTTCCCTTCCCTTCCCTTCCCTTCCCTTCCCTTCCCTTCCCTTCCCTTCCCTTCCCTTCCCTTCCCTTCCCTTCCCTTCCCTTCCCGCACCTTCCCTTCCCTTCCCTTCCCTTCCCTTCCCTTCCCTTCCCGCACCTTCCCTTCCCTTCCCGCACCTTCCCTTCCCTTCCCTTCCCGCACCTTCCCTTCCCTTCCCTTCCCTTCCCTTCCCTTCCCTTCCCTTCCCTTCCCTTCCCTTCCCTTCCCTTCCCTTCCCTTCCCTTCCCTTCCCTTCCCTTCCCTTCCCTTCCCTTCCCTTCCCTTCCCTTCCCTTCCCTTCCCTTCCCTTCCCTTCCCTTCCCTTCCCTTCCCTTCCCTTCCCTTCCCTTCCCTTCCCTTCCCTTCCCTTCCCTTCCCTTCCCGCACCTTCCCTTCCCTTCCCTTCCCTTCCCTTCCCTTCCCTTCCCTTCCCTTCCCTTCCCTTCCCTTCCCTTCCCTTCCCTTCCCTTCCCTTCCCTTCCCTTCCCTTCCCTTCCCTTCCCTTCCCGCACCTTCCCTTCCCGCACCTTCCCTTCCCTTCCCTTCCCTTCCCTTCCCTTCCCTTCCCTTCCCTTCCCTTCCCTTCCCTTCCCTTCCCTTCCCTTCCCTTCCCTTCCCTTCCCTTCCCTTCCCTTCCCTTCCCTTCCCTTCCCTTCCCTTCCCTTCCCTTCCCTTCCCTTCCCTTCCCTTCCCTTCCCTTCCCTTCCCTTCCCTTCCCTTCCCTTCCCTTCCCTTCCCTTCCCTTCCCTTCCCTTCCCTTCCCTTCCCTTCCCTTCCCTTCCCTTCCCTTCCCTTCCCTTCCCTTCCCTTCCCTTCCCTTCCCTTCCCTTCCCTTCCCTTCCCTTCCCTTCCCTTCCCTTCCCTTCCCTTCCCTTCCCTTCCCTTCCCTTCCCTTCCCTTCCCTTCCCTTCCCTTCCCTTCCCTTCCCTTCCCTTCCCTTCCCTTCCCGCACCTTCCCGCACCTTCCCGCACCTTCCCGCACCTTCCCGCACCTTCTCGCACCTTCCCGCACCTTCCCGCACCTTCCCGCACCTTCCCTTCCCTTCCCGCACCTTCCCTTCCCTTCCCGCACCTTCCCTTCCCTTCCCTTCCCGCACCTTCCCTTCCCTTCCCTTCCCTTCCCTTCCCTTCCCTTCCCTTCCCTTCCCTTCCCTTCCCTTCCCTTCCCTTCCCTTCCCTTCCCTTCCCTTCCCTTCCCTTCCCTTCCCTTCCCTTCCCTTCCCTTCCCTTCCCTTCCCTTCCCGCACCTTCCCTTCCCTTCCCTTCCCTTCCCTTCCCTTCCCTTCCCTTCCCTTCCCTTCCCTTCCCTTCCCTTCCCTTCCCTTCCCTTCCCTTCCCTTCCCTTCCCTTCCCTTCCCTTCCCTTCCCTTCCCTTCCCTTCCCTTCCCTTCCCTTCCCTTCCCTTCCCTTCCCTTCCCTTCCCTTCCCTTCCCTTCCCTTCCCTTCCCTTCCCTTCCCTTCCCTTCCCTTCCCTTCCCTTCCCTTCCCTTCCCTTCCCTTCCCTTCCCTTCCCTTCCCTTCCCTTCCCTTCCCTTCCCTTCCCTTCCCTTCCCTTCCCTTCCCTTCCCTTCCCTTCCCTTCCCTTCCCTTCCCTTCCCTTCCCTTCCCTTCCCTTCCCTTCCCTTCCCTTCCCTTCCCTTCCCTTCCCTTCCCTTCCCTTCCCTTCCCTTCCCTTCCCTTCCCTTCCCTTCCCTTCCCTTCCCTTCCCTTCCCTTCCCTTCCCTTCCCTTCCCTTCCCTTCCCTTCCCTTCCCTTCCCTTCCCTTCCCTTCCCTTCCCTTCCCTTCCCTTCCCTTCCCTTCCCTTCCCTTCCCTTCCCTTCCCTTCCCTTCCCTTCCCTTCCCTTCCCTTCCCTTCCCTTCCCTTCCCTTCCCTTCCCTTCCCTTCCCTTCCCTTCCCTTCCCTTCCCTTCCCTTCCCTTCCCTTCCCTTCCCTTCCCTTCCCTTCCCTTCCCTTCCCTTCCCTTCCCTTCCCTTCCCTTCCCTTCCCTTCCCTTCCCTTCCCTTCCCTTCCCTTCCCTTCCCTTCCCTTCCCTTCCCTTCCCTTCCCGCACCTTCCCTTCCCTTCCCTTCCCGCACCTTCCCTTCCCTTCCCGCACCTTCCCTTCCCTTCCCGCACCTTCCCTTCCCTTCCCGCACCTTCCCTTCCCTTCCCTTCCCTTCCCTTCCCTTCCCTTCCCTTCCCTTCCCTTCCCTTCCCTTCCCTTCCCTTCCCTTCCCTTCCCTTCCCTTCCCTTCCCTTCCCTTCCCTTCCCTTCCCTTCCCTTCCCTTCCCTTCCCTTCCCTTCCCTTCCCTTCCCTTCCCTTCCCTTCCCTTCCCTTCCCTTCCCTTCCCTTCCCTTCCCTTCCCTTCCCTTCCCTTCCCTTCCCTTCCCTTCCCTTCCCTTCCCTTCCCTTCCCTTCCCTTCCCTTCCCTTCCCTTCCCGCACCTTCCCTTCCCTTCCCGCACCTTCCCTTCCCTTCCCTTCCCGCACCTTCCCTTCCCGCACCTTCCCTTCCCGCACCTTCCCTTCCCGCACCTTACCTTCCCTTCCCTTCCCTTCCCTTCCCTTCCCTTCCCTTCCCTTCCCTTCCCTTCCCTTCCCTTCCCTTCCCTTCCCTTCCCTTCCCTTCCCTTCCCTTCCCTTCCCTTCCCTTCCCTTCCCTTCCCTTCCCTTCCCGCACCTTCCCTTCCCTTCCCTTCCCTTCCCTTCCCTTCCCTTCCCTTCCCTTCCCTTCCCTTCCCTTCCCTTCCCTTCCCTTCCCTTCCCTTCCCTTCCCTTCCCTTCCCTTCCCTTCCCTTCCCTTCCCTTCCCTTCCCTTCCCTTCCCTTCCCTTCCCTTCCCTTCCCTTCCCTTCCCTTCCCTTCCCTTCCCTTCCCTTCCCTTCCCTTCCCTTCCCTTCCCTTCCCTTCCCTTCCCTTCCCTTCCCTTCCCTTCCCTTCCCTTCCCTTCCCGCACCTTCCCGCACCTTCCCGCACCTTCCCGCACCTTCCCGCACCTTCCCTTCCCGCACCTTCCCTTCCCTTCCCTTCCCGCACCTTCCCTTCCCTTCCCGCACCTTACCTTACTTTCCCTTCCCTTCCCTTCCCTTCCCTTCCCTTCCCTTCCCTTCCCTTCCCTTCCCTTCCCTTCCCTTCCCTTCCCTTCCCTTCCCTTCCCTTCCCTTCCCTTCCCTTCCCTTCCCTTCCCTTCCCTTCCCTTCCCTTCCCTTCCCTTCCCTTCCCTTCCCTTCCCTTCCCTTCCCTTCCCTTCCCTTCCCTTCCCTTCCCTTCCCTTCCCTTCCCTTCCCTTCCCTTCCCTTCCCTTCCCTTCCCTTCCCTTCCCTTCCCTTCCCTTCCCTTCCCTTCCCTTCCCTTCCCTTCCCTTCCCTTCCCTTCCCTTCCCTTCCCTTCCCTTCCCTTCCCTTCCCTTCCCTTCCCTTCCCTTCCCTTCCCGCACCTTCCCTTCCCTTCCCTTCCCTTCCCTTCCCTTCCCTTCCCTTCCCTTCCCTTCCCTTCCCTTCCCTTCCCTTCCCTTCCCTTCCCTTCCCTTCCCGCACCTTCCCGCACCTTCCCGCACCTTCCCGCACCTTCCCGCACCTTCCCGCACCTTCCCGCACCTTCCCGCACCTTCCCTTCCCGCACCTTCCCTTCCCGCACCTTCCCTTCCCTTCCCTTCCCGCACCTTCCCTTCCCGCACCTTCCCTTCCCTTCCCTTCCCTTCCCTTCCCTTCCCGCACCTTACCTTCCCTTCCCTTCCCTTCCCTTCCCTTCCCTTCCCTTCCCTTCCCTTCCCTTCCCTTCCCTTCCCTTCCCTTCCCTTCCCTTCCCTTCCCTTCCCTTCCCTTCCCTTCCCTTCCCTTCCCTTCCCTTCCCTTCCCTTCCCTTCCCTTCCCTTCCCTTCCCTTCCCTTCCCTTCCCTTCCCTTCCCTTCCCTTCCCTTCCCTTCCCTTCCCTTCCCGCACCTTCCCGCACCTTCCCGCACCTTCCCTTCCCTTCCCTTCCCGCACCTTCCCTTCCCTTCCCTTCCCTTCCCTTCCCTTCCCTTCCCTTCCCTTCCCTTCCCTTCCCTTCCCGCACCTTCCCTTCCCGCACCTTCCCGCACCTTCCCTTCCCTTCCCTTCCCTTCCCTTCCCTTCCCTTCCCTTCCCTTCCCTTCCCTTCCCTTCCCTTCCCTTCCCTTCCCTTCCCTTCCCTTCCCTTCCCTTCCCTTCCCTTCCCTTCCCTTCCCTTCCCTTCCCTTCCCTTCCCTTCCCTTCCCTTCCCTTCCCTTCCCTTCCCTTCCCTTCCCTTCCCTTCCCTTCCCTTCCCTTCCCTTCCCTTCCCTTCCCTTCCCTTCCCTTCCCTTCCCTTCCCTTCCCTTCCCTTCCCTTCCCTTCCCTTCCCTTCCCTTCCCTTCCCTTCCCTTCCCTTCCCTTCCCTTCCCTTCCCTTCCCGCACCTTCCCGCACCTTCCCGCACCTTCCCGCACCTTCCCGCACCTTCCCTTCCCGCACCTTCCCTTCCCGCACCTTCCCTTCCCTTCCCTTCCCGCACCTTCCCTTCCCGCACCTTCCCTTCCCTTCCCTTCCCTTCCCTTCCCTTCCCGCACCTTACCTTCCCTTCCCTTCCCTTCCCTTCCCTTCCCTTCCCTTCCCTTCCCTTCCCTTCCCTTCCCTTCCCTTCCCTTCCCTTCCCTTCCCTTCCCTTCCCTTCCCTTCCCTTCCCTTCCCTTCCCTTCCCTTCCCTTCCCTTCCCTTCCCTTCCCTTCCCTTCCCTTCCCTTCCCTTCCCGCACCTTCCCTTCCCTTCCCGCACCTTCCCTTCCCTTCCCTTCCCTTCCCTTCCCTTCCCTTCCCTTCCCTTCCCTTCCCTTCCCTTCCCTTCCCTTCCCTTCCCGCACCTTCCCTTCCCTTCCCTTCCCTTCCCTTCCCTTCCCTTCCCTTCCCTTCCCTTCCCTTCCCTTCCCTTCCCTTCCCTTCCCTTCCCTTCCCTTCCCTTCCCTTCCCTTCCCTTCCCTTCCCTTCCCTTCCCTTCCCTTCCCTTCCCTTCCCTTCCCTTCCCTTCCCTTCCCTTCCCTTCCCTTCCCTTCCCTTCCCTTCCCTTCCCTTCCCTTCCCTTCCCTTCCCTTCCCTTCCCTTCCCTTCCCTTCCCTTCCCTTCCCTTCCCTTCCCTTCCCTTCCCTTCCCTTCCCTTCCCTTCCTTCCCTTCCCTTCCCTTCCCTT
The DNA here is from genome assembly GCA_038429875.1 of Poecile montanus. Taxonomy (NCBI): domain Eukaryota; kingdom Metazoa; phylum Chordata; class Aves; order Passeriformes; family Paridae; genus Poecile; species Poecile montanus. The sequence goes on along the minus strand of JBBLMP010000131.1, from coordinate 8,801 downwards.
CCCTTCCCTTCCCTTCCCTTCCCTTCCCTTCCCTTCCCTTCCCTTCCCTTCCCTTCCCTTCCCTTCCCTTCCCTTCCCTTCCCTTCCCTTCCCTTCCCTTCCCTTCCCTTCCCTTCCCTTCCCTTCCCTTCCCGCACCTTCCCGCACCTTCCCGCACCTTCCCGCACCTTCCCGCACCTTCCCTTCCCGCACCTTCCCTTCCCTTCCCTTCCCGCACCTTCCCTTCCCTTCCCGCACCTTACCTTACTTTCCCTTCCCTTCCCTTCCCTTCCCTTCCCTTCCCTTCCCTTCCCTTCCCTTCCCTTCCCTTCCCTTCCCTTCCCTTCCCTTCCCTTCCCTTCCCTTCCCTTCCCTTCCCTTCCCTTCCCTTCCCTTCCCTTCCCTTCCCTTCCCTTCCCTTCCCTTCCCTTCCCTTCCCTTCCCTTCCCTTCCCTTCCCTTCCCTTCCCTTCCCTTCCCTTCCCTTCCTTCCCTTCCCTTCCCTTCCCTTCCCTTCCCTTCCCTTCCCTTCCCTTCCCTTCCCTTCCCTTCCCTTCCCTTCCCTTCCCTTCCCTTCCCTTCCCTTCCCTTCCCTTCCCTTCCCTTCCCTTCCCTTCCCCTTCCCTTCCCTTCCCTTCCTTCCCTTCCCTTCCCTTCCCTTCCCTTCCCTTCCCTTCCCTTCCCTTCCCTTCCCTTCCCTTCCCTTCCCTTCCCTTCCCGCACCTTCCCTTCCCTTCCCGCACCTTCCCTTCCCTTCCCTTCCCTTCCCGCACCTTCCCTTCCCTTCCCTTCCCTTCCCTTCCCTTCCCTTCCCTTCCCTTCCCTTCCCTTCCCTTCCCTTCCCTTCCCTTCCCTTCCCTTCCCTTCCCTTCCCTTCCCGCACCTTCCCGCACCTTCCCGCACCTTCCCGCACCTTCCCGCACCTTCCCGCACCTTCCCTTCCCGCACCTTCCCTTCCCTTCCCTTCCCTTCCCTTCCCTTCCCTTCCCTTCCCTTCCCTTCCCTTCCCTTCCTTCCCTTCCCTTCCCTTCCCTTCCCTTCCCTTCCCTTCCCTTCCCTTCCCTTCCCTTCCCTTCCCTTCCTTCCCTTCCCTTCCCTTCCCTTCCCTTCCCTTCCCTTCCCTTCCCTTCCCTTCCCTTCCCTTCCCTTCCCTTCCCTTCCCTTCCCTTCCCTTCCCTTCCCTTCCCTTCCCTTCCCTTCCCGCACCTTCCCGCACCTTCCCGCACCTTCCCGCACCTTCCCGCACCTTCCCTTCCCGCACCTTCCCTTCCCGCACCTTCCCTTCCCTTCCCTTCCCGCACCTTCCCTTCCCGCACCTTCCCTTCCCTTCCCTTCCCTTCCCTTCCCTTCCCGCACCTTACCTTCCCTTCCCTTCCCTTCCCTTCCCTTCCCTTCCCTTCCCTTCCCTTCCCTTCCCTTCCCTTCCCTTCCCTTCCCTTCCCTTCCCTTCCCTTCCCTTCCCTTCCCTTCCCTTCCCTTCCCTTCCCTTCCCTTCCCTTCCCTTCCCTTCCCTTCCCTTCCCTTCCCTTCCCTTCCCTTCCCTTCCCTTCCCTTCCCTTCCCTTCCCTTCCCTTCCCTTCCCTTCCCTTCCCTTCCCGCACCTTCCCGCACCTTCCCTTCCCTTCCCTTCCCTTCCCTTCCCTTCCCTTCCCTTCCCTTCCCTTCCCTTCCCTTCCCGCACCTTCCCTTCCCTTCCCTTCCCTTCCCTTCCCTTCCCTTCCCTTCCCTTCCCTTCCCTTCCCTTCCCTTCCCTTCCCTTCCCGCACCTTCCCTTCCCTTCCCTTCCCTTCCCTTCCCTTCCCTTCCCTTCCCTTCCCTTCCCTTCCCTTCCCTTCCCTTCCCTTCCCTTCCCTTCCCTTCCCTTCCCTTCCCTTCCCTTCCCTTCCCTTCCCTTCCCTTCCCTTCCCTTCCCTTCCCTTCCCTTCCCTTCCCTTCCCTTCCCTTCCCTTCCCTTCCCTTCCCTTCCCTTCCCTTCCCTTCCCTTCCCTTCCCTTCCCTTCCCTTCCCTTCCCTTCCCTTCCCGCACCTTCCCGCACCTTCCCGCACCTTCCCTTCCCTTCCCTTCCCTTCCCTTCCCTTCCCTTCCCTTCCCTTCCCTTCCCTTCCCTTCCCTTCCCTTCCCTTCCCTTCCCTTCCCTTCCCTTCCCTTCCCTTCCCTTCCCTTCCCTTCCCTTCCCTTCCCTTCCCTTCCCTTCCCTTCCCTTCCCTTCCCTTCCCTTCCTTCCCTTCCCTTCCCTTCCCTTCCCTTCCCTTCCCTTCCCTTCCCTTCCCTTCCCTTCCCTTCCTTCCCTTCCCTTCCCTTCCCTTCCCTTCCCTTCCCTTCCTTCCCTTCCCTTCCCTTCCCTTCCCTTCCCTTCCCTTCCCTTCCCTTCCCTTCCCTTCCCTTCCCTTCCCTTCCCTTCCCTTCCCTTCACCTTCCCTTCCCTTCCCGCACCTTCCCTTCCCCTTCCTTCCCTTCCCTTCCCTTCCCTTCCCTTCCCTTCCCTTCCCTTCCCTTCCCTTCCTTCCCTTCCCTTCCCTTCCCTTCCCTTCCCTTCCGCACCTTCCCTTCCCTTCCCTTCCCTTCCCTTCCCTTCCCTTCCCTTCCCTTCCCTTCCCCTTCCCTTCCGCACCTTCCCTTCCCTTCCCTTCCCGCACCTTCCCTTCCCGCACCTTCCCTTCCCGCACCTTCCCTTCCCGCACCTTCCCTTCCCGCACCTTCCCTTCCCTTCCCTTCCTTCCCTTCCCTTCCCTTCCCTTCCCTTCCCTTCCCTTCCCTTCCCTTCCCTTCCCTTCCCTTCCCTTCCCTTCCCTTCCTTCCCTTCCCTTCCCTTCCCTTCCCTTCCTTCCCTTCCCTTCCTTCCCTTCCCTTCCCTTCCCTTCCCTTCCCTTCCCTTCCTTCCCTTCCCTTCCCTTCCCTTCCCTTCCCTTCCCTTCCCTTCCCTTCCCTTCCTTCCCTTCCCTTCCCTTCCCTTCCCTTCCCTTCCCTTCCCTTCCCTTCCCTTCCCTTCCCTTCCCTTCCCTTCCCTTCCCTTCCCTTCCCTTCCCTTCCCTTCCTTCCCTTCCCTTCCCTTCCCTTCCCGCACCTTCCCGCACCTTCCCGCACCTTCCCGCACCTTCCCTTCCCTTCCCGCACCTTCCCTTCCCTTCCCTTCCCTTCCCTTCCCTTCCCTTCCCTTCCCTTCCCTTCCCTTCCTCCCTTCCCTTCCCTTCCCTTCCCTTCCCTTCCCTTCCCTTCCCGCACCTTCCCGCACCTTCCCTTCCCTTCCCTTCCCTTCCCGCACCTTCCCTTCCCTTCCCTTCCCGCACCTTCCCTTCCCGCACCTTCCCTTCCCGCACTTTCCCGCACCTTCCCGCACCTTCCCTTCCCTTCCCTTCCCTTCCCTTCCCTTCCCTTCCCTTCCCTCCCTTCCCTTCCCTTCCCTTCCCTTCCCTTCCCTTCCTTCCCTTCCCTTCCCTTCCCTTCCTTCCCTTCCCTTCCCTTCCCTTCCCTTCCCTTCCCTTCCCTTCCCTTCCCTTCCCTTCCTTCCCTTCCCTTCCCTTCCCTTCCCTTCCCTTCCCTTCCCTTCCCTTCCCTTCCCTTCCCTTCCCTTCCCTTCCCTTCCCTTCCCTTCCCGCACCTTCCCTTCCCTTCCCGCACCTTCCCTTCCCTTCCCTTCCCGCACCTCTTCCCTTCCCTTCCCTTCCCTTCCCTTCCCTTCCCTTCCCTTCCCTTCCCTTCCCTTCCCTTCCCTTCCCTTCCCTTCCCTTCCCTTCCCTTCCCTTCCCTTCCCTTCCCTTCCCTTCCCTTCCCTTCCCTTCCCTTCCCTTCCCTTCCCTTCCCTTCCCTTCCCTTCCCTTCCCTTCCCTTCCCTTCCCTTCCCTTCCCTTCCCTTCCCTTCCCTTCCCTTCCCTTCCCTTCCCTTCCCTTCCCTTCCCTTCCCTTCCCTTCCCTTCCCTTCCCTTCCCTTCCTTCCCTTCCCTTCCCGCACCTTCCCTTCCCTTCCCTTCCCTTCCCTTCCCTTCCCTTCCCTTCCCTTCCCTTCCCTTCCCTTCCCTTCCCTTCCCTTCCCTTCCCTTCCCTTCCCTTCCCTTCCCTTCCCTTCCCTTCCTTCCCTTCCCTTCCCTTCCCTTCCCTTCCCTTCCCTTCCCTTCCCTTCCCTTCCCTTCCCTTCCCTTCCCTTCCCTTCCCTTCCCTTCCCGCACCTTCCCGCACCTTCCCGCACCTTCCCTTCCCTTCCCTTCCCTTCCCTTCCCTTCCCTTCCCTTCCCTTCCCTTCCCTTCCCTTCCCTTCCCTTCCCTTCCCTTCCCTTCCCTTCCCTTCCCGCACCTTCCCTTCCCTTCCCTTCCCTTCCCTTCCCGCACCTTCCCTTCCCGCACCTTCCCTTCCCTTCCCTTCCCGCACCTTCCCTTCCCTTCCCGCACCTTCCCTTCCCGCACCTTCCCTTCCCGCACCTTCCCTTCCCGCACCTTCCCTTCCCGCACCTTCCCTTCCCGCACCTTCCCGCACCTTACCTTCCCTTCCCTTCCCTTCCCTTCCCTTCCCTTCCCTTCCCTTCCCTTCCCGCACCTTCCCGCACCTTCCCGCACCTTCCCTTCCCGCACCTTCCCTTCCCGCACCTTCCCTTCCCTTCCCTTCCCTTCCCTTCCCTTCCCTTCCCTTCCCTTCCCTTCCCTTCCCTTCCCTTCCCTTCCCTTCCCTTCCCTTCCCTTCCCTTCCCTTCCCTTCCCTTCCTTCCCTTCCCTTCCCTTCCCTTCCCTTCCCTTCCCTTCCCTTCCCTTCCCTTCCCTTCCCTTCCCTTCCCTTCCCTTCCCTTCCCTTCCCTTCCCTTCCCTTCCCTTCCCTTCCCTTCCCTTCCCTTCCCTTCCCTTCCCTTCCCTTCCCTTCCCTTCCCTTCCCTTCCCTTCCCTTCCCTTCCCTTCCCTTCCCTTCCCTTCCCTTCCCTTCCCTTCCCTTCCCTTCCCGCACCTTCCCGCACCTTCCCGCACCTTCCCTTCCCGCACCTTCCCTTCCCGCACCTTCCCTTCCCGCACCTTCCCTTCCCGCACCTTCCCTTCCCGCACCTTCCCTTCCCGCACCTTCCCTTCCCTTCCCGCACCTTCCCTTCCCTTCCCGCACCTTCCCTTCCCTTCCCTTCCCTTCCCTTCCCTTCCCTTCCCTTCCCTTCCCTTCCCTTCCCTTCCCTTCCCTTCCCTTCCCTTCCCTTCCCTTCCCTTCCCTTCCCTTCCCTTCCCTTCCCTTCCCTTCCCTTCCCTTCCCTTCCCTTCCCTTCCCTTCCCTTCCCTTCCCTTCCCTTCCCTTCCCTTCCCTTCCCTTCCCTTCCCTTCCCTTCCCTTCCCTTCCCTTCCCTTCCCTTCCCTTCCCTTCCCTTCCCTTCCCTTCCCTTCCCTTCCCTTCCCTTCCCTTCCCTTCCCTTCCCTTCCCTTCCCTTCCCTTCCCTTCCCGCACCTTCCCTTCCCGCACCTTCCCTTCCCTTCCCGCACCTTCCATTCCCGCACCTTCCCTTCCCTTCCCGCACCTTCCCGCACCTTCCCTTCCCGCACCTTCCCTTCCCGCACCTTCCCTTCCCTTCCCTTCCCTTCCCTTCCCTTCCCTTCCCTTCCCTTCCCGCACCTTCCCTTCCCTTCCCTTCCCTTCCCTTCCCTTCCCTTCCCTTCCCTTCCCTTCCCTTCCCTTCCCTTCCCTTCCCTTCCCTTCCCTTCCCTTCCCTTCCCTTCCCTTCCCTTCCCGCACCTTCCCTTCCCGCACCTTCCCTTCCCTTCCCTTCCCTTCCCTTCCCTTCCCTTCCCTTCCCTTCCCTTCCCTTCCCTTCCCTTCCCTTCCCTTCCCTTCCCTTCCCTTCCCTTCCCTTCCCTTCCCTTCCCTTCCCTTCCCTTCCCTTCCCTTCCCTTCCCTTCCCGCACCTTCCCTTCCCTTCCCTTCCCTTCCCTTCCCTTCCCTTCCCTTCCCTTCCCTTCCCTTCCCTTCCCTTCCCTTCCCTTCCCTTCCCTTCCCTTCCCTTCCCTTCCCTTCCCTTCCCTTCCCTTCCCTTCCCTTCCCTTCCCGCACCTTCCCGCACCTTCCCGCACCTTCCCGCACCTTCCCGCACCTTCCCGCACCTTCCCGCACCTTCCCGCACCTTCCCGCACCTTCCCTTCCCTTCCCTTCCCTTCCCTTCCCTTCCCTTCCCTTCCCTTCCCTTCCCTTCCCTTCCCTTCCCTTCCCTTCCCTTCCCTTCCCTTCCCTTCCCTTCCCTTCCCTTCCCTTCCCTTCCCTTCCCTTCCCTTCCCTTCCCTTCCCTTCCCCTTCCTTCCCTTCCCTTCCCTTCCCTTCCCTTCCCTTCCCTTCCCTTCCCTTCCCTTCCCTTCCCTTCCCTTCCCTTCCCTTCCCTTCCCTTCCCTTCCCGCACCTTCCCGCACCTTCCCGCACCTTCCCGCACCTTCCCGCACCTTCCCGCACCTTCCCTTCCCTTCCCTTCCCTTCCCTTCCCTTCCCTTCCCTTCCCTTCCCTTCCCTTCCCTTCCCTTCCCTTCCCTTCCCTTCCCTTCCCTTCCCTTCCCGCACCTTCCCTTCCCTTCCCTTCCCTTCCCTTCCCTTCCCGCACCTTCCCGCACCTTCCCGCACCTTCCCTTCCCTTCCCGCACCTTCCCTTCCCTTCCCTTCCCTTCCCTTCCCTTCCCTTCCCTTCCCTTCCCTTCCCGCACCTTCCCGCACCTTCCCTTCCCGCACCTTCCCGCACCTTCCCTTCCCTTCCCTTCCCTTCCCGCACCTTCCCTTCCCTTCCCTTCCCGCACCTTCCCTTCCCGCACCTTCCCTTCCCGCACCTTCCCGCACCTTCCCGCACCTTCCCTTCCCTTCCCTTCCCTTCCCTTCCCTTCCCTTCCCTTCCCTTCCCTTCTCCCTTCCCTTCCCTTCCCTTCCCTTCCCTTCCCTTCCCTTCCCTTCCCTTCCCTTCCCTTCCCTTCCCTTCCCTTCCCTTCCCTTCCCTTCCCTTCCCTTCCCTTCCCTTCCCTTCCCTTCCCTTCCCTTCCCTTCCCTTCCCTTCCCTTCCTTCCCTTCCCGCACCTTCCCTTCCCTTCCCGCACTCTTCCCTTCCCTTCCCTTCCCTTCCCTTCCCTTCCCTTCCCTTCCCTTCCCTTCCCTTCCCTTCCCTTCCCTTCCCTTCCCTTCCCTTCCCTTCCCTTCCCTTCCCTTCCCTTCCCTTCCCTTCCCTTCCCTTCCCTTCCCTTCCTTCCCTTCCCTTCCCTTCCCTTCCCTTCCCTTCCCTTCCCTTCCCTTCCCTTCCCTTCCCTTCCCTTCCCTTCCCTTCCCTTCCCTTCCCTTCCTTCCCTTCCCTTCCCTTCCCTTCCCTTCCCTTCCCTTCCCTTCCCTTCCCTTCCCTTCCCTTCCCGCACCTTCCCGCACCTTCCCTTCCCTTCCCTTCCCGCACCTTCCCTTCCTTCCCTTCCCTTCCCTTCCCTTCCCTTCCTTCCTTCCCTTCCCTTCCCTTCCCTTCCCTTCCCTTCCCTTCCCTTCCCTTCCCTTCCCTTCCCTTCCCTTCCCTTCCCTTCCCTTCCCTTCCTTCCCTTCCCTTCCCTTCCCTTCCCTTCCCTCCCTTCCCTTCCTTCCCTTCCCTTCCCTTCCCTTCCCTTCCCTTCCCTTCCCTTCCCTTCCCTTCCCTTCCCTTCCCTTCCCTTCCCTTCCCTTCCCTTCCCTTCCCTTCCCTTCCCTTCCCTTCCCTTCCCTTCCCTTCCTTCCCTTCCCTTCCCTTCCCTTCCCTTCCCTTCCCTTCCCTTCCCTTCCCGCACCTTCCCGCACCTTCCCTTCCCTTCCCTTCCCTTCCCTTCCCGCACCTTCCCTTCCCGCACCTTCCCTTCCCTTCCCTTCCCGCACCTTCCCTTCCCTTCCCGCACCTTCCCTTCCCGCACCTTCCCTTCCCGCACCTTCCCTTCCCGCACCTTCCCTTCCCTTCCCTTCCCTTCCCTTCCCTTCCCTTCCCTTCCCTTCCCTTCCCTTCCCTTCCCTTCCCTTCCCTTCCCTTCCCTTCCCTTCCCTTCCCTTCCCTTCCCTTCCCTTCCCTTCCCTTCCCTTCCCTTCCCTTCCCTTCCCTTCCCTTCCCTTCCCTTCCCTTCCCTTCCCTTCCCTTCCCTTCCCTTCCCTTCCCTTCCCTTCCCTTCCCTTCCCTTCCCTTCCCTTCCCTTCCCTTCCCTTCCCTTCCCTTCCCTTCCCTTCCCTTCCCTTCCCTTCCCTTCCCTTCCCTTCCCTTCCCTTCCCTTCCCTTCCCTTCCCTTCCCTTCCCTTCCCTTCCCTTCCCTTCCCTTCCCTTCCCTTCCCTTCCCTTCCCTTCCCTTCCCTTCCCTTCCCTTCCCTTCCCTTCCCTTCCCTTCCCTTCCCTTCCCTTCCCTTCCCTTCCCTTCCCTTCCCTTCCCTTCCCTTCCCTTCCCGCACCTTCCCTTCCCTTCCCTTCCCTTCCCTTCCCTTCCCGCACCTTCCCTTCCCGCACCTTCCCTTCCCGCACCTTCCCTTCCCGCACCTTCCTTCCCCGCACCTTCCCTTCCCGCACCTTCCCTTCCCTTCCCGCACCTTCCCTTCCCTTCCCCTTCCTCCTTCCCTTCCCTTCCCTTCCCTTCCCTTCCTTCCCTTCCCTTCCCTTCCCTTCCCTTCCCTTCCCTTCCCTTCCCTTCCCTTCCCTTCCCTTCCCTTCCCTTCCCTTCCCTTCCCTTCCCTTCCCTTCCCTTCCCTTCCCTTCCCTTCCCTTCCCTTCCCTTCCCTTCCCTTCCCTTCCCTTCCCTTCCCTTCCCGCACCTTCCCTTCCCGCACCTTCCCTTCCCTTCCCTTCCCTTCCCTTCCCTTCCCTTCCCTTCCCTTCCCTTCCCTTCCCTTCCCTTCCCTTCCCTTCCCTTCC
>JBBLMP010000130.1:0-39567 GCA_038429875.1 Poecile montanus | reverse complement strand
TGGGGTCAGAGGGGAGGGGCTTAAAGGGGTGGGTCCTAAAGGGGAGGGGCTTAAAGGGGGAGGGGCTTAAAGGAGAGGGGCTTAAATGAGGGGAGGTCAAGGGGAGGGGCTTAAAGGGGGAGGGGCTTAAATGGGAGGGGTTTGAGGGGGCTTAAAGGGGTGGGTCCTAAAGGGGAGGGGCTTAAATGGGTGGGGTGTGAACGGGGGAGGGGCTTAAATGGGTGGGGTGTGAAAGGGGGAGGGGATTAAATGGGTGGGGTGTGAAAGGGGGAGGGGATTAAAGGGGAGGGGCTTAAATGGGAGGGGTTTGAGTGAGGGGCTTAAAGGGGTGAGTCGTAAAGGGGAGGGGCTTAAATGGGGTGGGGTCAGAGGGGAGGGGCTTAAATGGGTGGGGTTGGATGAGAGGAGCTTAAAGGGGGTTAAATTTAAAAGGGGAGGGGCTTAATTGGGGTGGGGTTAAATGGGCGTGGCTTAAAGGAGTGAATGGTGAAGGGGAGGGACTTAAAAGGGTGGGGTTGAGTGGGAGGAGCTTAAAGGGCTGAGAGTTAAAAGGGGAGGGGCTAAAATGGGTGGGGCTCGAGGGGGAGGGGCTTGGAAAGGGAGGGGATTAAGTGGGCAGGGCTTTAAAGGGGTGAAAGGTAAAGGGGAGGGGCTTAAAGGGGTGGGGTTGAGTGGGAGGAGCTTAAAGGGGAGGGGCTTAAAGGGGTGGGGTTTAAGGGGTGGGGATAAAAGGGGTGGGGATCGAGGGGGAGGGGCTTGGAAGGGGAGGGCTTAAAGGGGTGAAAGGCAAAGGGGAGGGGCTTAAAGGGGTGGGGTTTAAGGGCGGGGCTAAAAGGGTGGGGATCGAGGGGGAGGGGCTTGGAAGGGGAGGAGATTAAGTGGGAGGGGTTTAAAGGGGTGAAAGGTAAAGGGGAGGGGCTTAAAGGGGTGGGGTTGTGTGGGAGGGGCTTAGAGGGGGATTTTAGGGGTGGGGTTTAAAGGGGGAGGGGCTTAAATGGGGTGGGGTCAAGGGGAGGGGCTTAAATGGGTGGGATTTGAAAGGGGAGGGGCTTAAATGGGGAGGGGTCAAGGGGGAGGGGCTTAAAGGGGAGGGGCCTAGGGGAGGGGCTTAAAGGGATGGGGTTTGAAAGGGGAGGGGCTTAAATGGCTGGGATTTGAAAGGGGAGGGGCTTAAAAATGGGCGGGGCTTAAAGGGGAGGGGCTTAAATGGGAGTGACTCGAAGGGGCGGGGCTTAAATGGGAGGGGCTCAAAGGGGGCGTGGCTTAAAGGTGGGGTTAAAGGGTAAATGGAAGCAGCTCGTGCCAGATGTGCCCCAGATGTGCCCAGGTGTGCCCCAGATGTGCCCAGGTGTGCCCCAGATGTGCCCAGGTGTTCCGGGCTCCATTTCTCGGCCCTGCCCACACCTGGATGTTTTTCCCACATTTTTCCCATTTTTTTTTTTTAATCCCGTTTTTTCCTCCCCCCGTCCGTGGAGGGAAATTTCTCCGCGGTTTTTTTCCCGATTTTTGTCGCTTTTAACCCGTTTTTTTGGCCACGTTCAGGGACTTCAAATCCCATTTTTATACCCGTGTTTGATCCAGATTTTTCCCAATTTTTCCCAATTTTTCCCGCCAGTATCCGGTAATCACGACAAGTTCATTTTTCCCACGTTTTTTCCCAATTTCTCCACTTTTTCCCCCGTTTTTAGCCCATGTCTGGGGACTAGAAGGAAAATATTTACACTCTCTATTTTTATCCATATTTTATCCAATTTTCCCATTTTTTCAGGATTTTTTCCCGTATTTTTTCCCTTATTTTTCCCCATTTTTTTCCTCATTTTTTCCCAATTTCTCCCTTTTTTCCCCCATTTCCAGGCCATGTCAGGGGACTACGAGGAGAACATTTACACTCTGTATTTTTATCCATATTTTATCCATATTTCATCCATATTTTATCCATATTTTCCCCAATTTTCCCCATTTTTTCAGGATATTATTTCCATTATTTTTCCATTATTTTTTCCCCATTTTTTCCCAATTTCTCCCTTTTTTCCCCCATTTCCAGGCCATGTCAGGGGACTACGAGGAGAACATTTACACCCTGTATTTTTATCCATATTTTATCCATATTTTATCCATATTTTATCCACATTTTATCCATATTTTATCCATATTTTCACCAATTTTCCCCATTTTTTCAGGATTTTTTCCTCCTATTTTTTCCATTACTTTTCCCCCATTTTTTCCCAATTTCTCCCGTTTTTCCCCCATTTCCAGGCATGTCAGGGGACTACGAGGAGAACATTTACACCCTGTATTTTTATCCATATTTTATCCATATTTTATCCATATTTTATCCATATTTTATCCATATTTTATCCATATTTTCCCATTTTTTCAGGATATTTTTTCCCACATTTTTTCCCATTTTTCCCCATTTTTTCCCAATTTCTCCCTTTTTTCCCCCATTTCCAGGCCATGTCAGGGGACTACGAGGAGAACATTTACACCCTGTATTTTATCCATATTTCATCCATATTTTCCCTAATTTTCCCCATTTTTTCAGGATTTTTTCCCCCTATTATTTCCAATTTTTTCCCCTATTTTTTCCCCCATTTTTTCCCAATTTCTCCCTTTTTTCCCCATTTCCAGTCCATGTCAGGGGACTACGAGGAGAACATTTACACCCTGTATTTTTATCCATATTTTATCCACATTTTATCCATATTTTATCCATATTTTATCCATATTTTTCACCAATTTTCCCCATTTTTTCAGGATTTTTTCCCCCTATTTTTTCCAATTTTTTTCCCTATTTTTTTCCCCATTTTTTCCCAATTTCTCCCATTTTTCCCCCATTTCCAGGCCATGTCGGGACTACGAGGAGAACATTTACACCCTGTATTTTTATCCATATTTTATCCATATTTCACCTATTTTTATCCATATTTTATCCATATTTTCACCAATTTTTCTCATTTTTTCAGGATTTTTTCTCCCATTTTTTCAGGATTTTTTCTCCTATTTTTTCCATTTTTTTCCCTATGTTTTCCCCCGTTTTTTCCCAATTTCTCCCATTTTTCCCCCATTTTTAGGCCATGTCAGGGGACTACGAGGAGAACATTTACACCCTGTATTTTTATCCATATTTTATCCATGTTTCATCCAGTTTTCCTCATTTTTTCAGGATTTTTTCCTCCTGTTATTTCCAATTTTTTCCCCTATTTTTTCCCCCATTTTTTCCCAATTTCTCCCGTTTTTCCCCCATTTCCAGGCCATGTCCGGGGACTACGAGGAGAACATTTACACTCTGTATTTTTATCCATATTTTATCCATATTTTATCCATATTTTCCCCAATTTTCCCCATTTTTTCAGGATATTATTTCCATTATTTTTCCATTATTTTTCCCCCATTTTTTCCCAATTTCTCCCTTTTTTCCCCCATTTCCAGGCCATGTCAGGGGACTACGAGGAGGACATTTACACCCTCTATTTTTATCCATATTTTATCCATATTTCATCCATATTTCATCCATATTTTCCTCAATTTTCCCATTTTTTCAGGATATTATTTCCATTATTTTTCCATTATTTTTCCCCCATTTTTTCCCAATTTCTCCCTTTTTTCCCCCATTTTTAGGCCATGTCAGGGGACTACGAGGAGAACATTTTCACCCTGTATTTTTATCCATATTTTATCCATATTTTATCCATATTTTATCCATATTCATCCAATTTTTCACCAATTTTCCCCATTTTTTCTGGATTTTTTCTTCCTATTTTTTCCATTATTTTTCCCCCATTTTTTCCCAATTTCTCCCTTTTTTTCCCCATTTTCAGGCCATGTCAGGGGACTACAAGGAGAACATTTACACCTGTATTTTTACCTGTATTTTATCCATATTTTATCCATATTTTCACCAATTTTCCCCATTTTTTCAGGATATTTTTTCCCACATTTTTTCTCATTTTTCCCCCCATTTTTTCCCAATTTCTCCCTTTTTTCCCCCATTTCCAGGCCATGTCAGGGGACTACGAGGAGAACATTTACACCCTGTATTTTTATCCATATTTTATCCATATTTTCCCCAATTTTCCCCATTTTTTCAGGATTTTTTCCCCCTATTTTTTCCAATTTTTTTCCCCATTTTTCCCCCCATTTTTTCCCAATTTCTCCCTTTTTTCCCCATTTCCAGGCCATGTCAGGGGACTACGAGGAGGACGTTTGCCGCAGCGCCCTGCGCCTGGTGCACGAGCTCTGCTTCGCCCCCCGCGCCCGCCCGCCCCACGCCCGCTGCCTGGAGTTCACCGACCTGCTCCGGCACCGCGGGCACCCGCGGCCGGCCGACACCGGTACGGGACACCTGGGACACCTGGGGACACCTGGGGACACCTGGGGACACCTGGGGACACACCTGGGACACACCTGAACACACCTGGGGACACCTGGGGACATCTGGGGACAGCTGGGGACAGCTGGGGACAGATGGGGACACCTGGGGACACCTGGGGGGGGCTGGGACACACCTGGGGACACCTGGGGACACCTGGGGACACACCTGAACACACCTGGGGACACCTGGGGACACCTGGGGACAGCTGGGGACACCTGGGGACACCTGGGGGGGGCTGGGGACACCTGGGGATACACCTGGGGACACCTGGGGACATGGGGGGGGGCTGGGACACACCTGGGGGACACCTGGGGACACCTGGGGACACCTGGGGACACCTGGGGACAGCTGGGGACAGATGGGGACAGATGGGGACACACCTGGGGACACCTGGGGACAGCTGGGGACACCTGGGGGGGGCTGGGGACACACCTGGGGACACCTGGGGACAGATGGGGACAGCTGGGGACAGCTGGGGACACACCTGAACACACCTGGGGACACACCTGGGGACATGGGGACACACCTGGGGACAGCTGGGGACAGCTGGGGACAGCTGGGGACACCTGGGGACATGGGGGCACCTGGGACACACCTGGGGACACACCTGAACACACCTGGGGACACCTGGGGACACCTGGGGACATGGGGGGGGGCTGGGGACACACCTGGGGACACCTGGGGACAGCTGGGGACACACCCAGACACACCTGAACACACCTGGACACACCTGGACACACCTGAACACACCTGGACACACCTGGACACTCACTGAACACACCTGGACACACCTGAAGACACCTGGACACACCTCGGACATCTGGGGACACACCTGGGGACACCTGGGGACAGCTGGGGACAGCTGGGGACACACCTGAACACACCTGGGGACACCTGGGGGACATGGGGACACCTGGGACACCTGGGGACACACCTGGGGACACCTGGGGACACTTTGGGGACATTTGGGGACACCTGGAGTGGGATCTTCCCCTCTCCCCCAAATTCAGGACCCCCAAGTTTGGGATCCCCCAAAACCCCCCCGGGTTTGGGGCACCCCAGAGATTTGGGGTCCCTTGGGGTGAATTTGGGTGAATTTTGGGTGAATTTGTGTGAATTTTAGGTGGATTTTTGTGAAATTCTGTGGATTTGGGGTGAATTTTGGTGAATTTTGGTGAATTTTGGGTGGATTTGTGCGAATTTTAGGTGGATTTTTACGAATTTCTGTGGATTTGGGGTGAATTTGGGTGAATTTGGGTCAATTTGGAGAAGTTTGGATGAACTTGGATGGATTTTTGTGGATTTGGGGTGAATTTGGGGTTATTTGGGTGAATTTGATGAATTTGGGTCGATTTGGTTGAATTTGGGTGAATTTGGTGAATTTTGGGTGGATTTTTATGAATTTCTGTGGATTTGGGTGAATTTGGGTGAATTTGGGTGAATTTTGGGTGGATTTGGGTGAATTTCAGGTGGATTTTTGTGAAGTTCTGTGGATTTGGGGTGAATTTGGGTGAATTTGGGTGGATTTGGGTGGATTTGGGTGGATTTGGGTGAGTTCAGATTTTTTTTGGATTTTGGGTGGACTTCTGTGGGTTTTCTATTTTGGGTGGATTCTGGGTGGATTTGTGTGGATTTTTTTGTATTTTGGGTAGATTTTGGTAGATTTCTGTGGTTTTTTTATTTTGGGTGGATTCTGGGTGGATTTCTGTGGGGTTTTTTTGTGATTTTGGTGGATTTTGGGTGGATTTGTGCGGTTATTTTGAGGTTTTGGGTGGATTTTGGGTGGATTTCTATGGATTTTTTTTTTTACTTTGGGTGGATTTCTCTGGATTTTGGGTGGATTTCCGTGGATATTTTTTATTTTGTGTGGATTTCTTTTTTTTATTTTATGCAGATTTTTCTGCATTTTCCTCATTTCACACGGATTTTTAAATTTCCTCATCCCACAATAAATTTTTCAATTTTTCTCCCCCCCCCCCCCCCATTTCCCCCCCCCCACCCCGGATCCTTTCCGGAACTTTCCAGAGGTCTCCGTCAGCCTCCTCTCCGTCATCGTCACCTTCTGCGGCCTCGTCCTGCTGGGGGTCTCGCTCTTCGTCTCCTGGAAGCTCTGCTGGCTCCCCTGGCGCCACAAGGGGGGTCCCGGGGGGGTCCCCCAAAGGAAGGACCCCCCCCAAACCCCCGGGGGGGTCCCTTTTGGGGACCCCCTGCCCGAGAGGGGGGACCCCGAGCCCCCCCCCGAGCGCTGCTACCTGGACATGGGGCCCTGCCCTGAAATTGGGGGGGGGTCCAGGGTTTTGGGGGGGCCCCCTCCCCCCGCCGGGACCCCCCTGCCCTGCCAGGGACCCCCCGAGTTTGGGGGGGAGGGCGGGGGGGGGGGAGGGGCTCTGCCCAGCGCCCCCTCCCAGCAGCTCGGGGGGGGGATGGGAGGAAGGTAAGGGGGGTTTGGGGGGGGGTTTGGGGGGATTTGGGGGGATTTGGGGGGGGTTTGGGGGGATTGGGGGGTTTGGGGGGATTTTGGGGGGGTTTGGGGGGGATTTGGGGGGATTTGAGGGGGTTTGGGGGGGATTTGGGGGAATTTGAGGGGAATTGGGGGGGATTTGGGGGATTTGGGGGATTTGGGGGGATTTGGGGAGGATTTGGGGGATTTTGGGGGGATTTGGGGGGAATTGGGGGATTTGGGGGATTTTGGGGGGGTTTGGGGGGATTGGGGGGGATTTTGGGGGGGGATTTGGGAAGGATTTCGGAGGATTTGGGGGAGATTTGGGAAATTTGGGGGGGATTTGTGGGGGTTGGGGGATTTAGGGGGGAATTGGGGGGAATTGGGAGGGTTTGGGGGGATTTGGGGGGAATTTGGGGGGATTTGGGGGGGTTGGGGGGATTTGGGGGGATTTGGGGGGATTTGGGGGGGATTTGTGGGGGTTGGGAGGGATTTGGGGAGATTTTGGGGGAATTTGGGGGGGATTTGGGGGGGATTGGGGGGAATTGGGAGGGTTTGGTGGGATTTGGGGGGGATTTGGGGGGGATTGGGGGGAATTTGGGGGGATTTGGGGGGGTTGGGGGGAATTTGGGGGGATTTTTGGGGAATTTGGGGGGGTTTGGAGGGGTTTGGGGAGAATTTGGGGGGATTTGGGGGGATTTGGGGGGGTTTGGGGGGGGTTTGGGGGATTTTGGGGGGATTTGGGGGGTTTTGGGGGGATTTGGGGGGAATGGGTGGCAGGTAAGGGGGGGTTTGGGGGGATTTGGGGGGATTTGGGGGGGGTTTGGGGGGTTTGGGGGATTTTTGGGGGGATTTGGGAGGGTTTGGGGGGGATTTGGGGGGGTTGGGGGGATTTTGGGGGGGTTTGGGGGGGTTTGGGGAGATTTGGGGGAATTTGGGGGGGATTTGGGGGGGATGGGTGGCAGGTAAGGGGGGGTTTGGGGGGGTTTGGGGGGGATTTGGGAGGGTTTGGGGGGGTTTGGGGGGGATTTGTGGGGGTTGGGGGGGATTTTGGGGGGGATTTGGGGGATTTAGGGGGGGATTTGAGGGGATTTGGGGGGATTTGGCGGGGGTTTGGGGGGGGTTTGGGGAGATTGGGGAGGGTTTGGGAGGATTTGGGGGGTAATTGGGGGGGATTTGGGGGGGATTTTGGGGGATTTTGGGGGATTTTGGGGGGGTTTGGGGGGGAATTTGGGGGGGTTTGGGGGAATTTGGGGGGGATTTGGGGGGATGGGTGGCAGGTAAGGGGGGGTTTGGGGGGGTTTGGGGGGGGGTTGGGGGGGTTGGGGGGGATTTGAGGGGGTTTGGGGGGGATTTTGGGAGAATTTGGGGGGAATTGGGGGATTTGGGGGGGATTTGGGGGATTTTGGGGGGGATTTGGGGGGGATGGGTGGCAGGTAAGGGGGGGTTTGGGGGGGTTTGGGGGGATTTGGGGGGGGTTGGGGGGTTGGGGGGGTTGGGGGGAATTTAGGGGGATTTGGGGGGGTTTGGGGGGGTTTGGGGGGGTTTGGGGGGGATTTGGGGGGGATTGGGGGGGATTTTGGGGGATTTTGGGGGGGTTGGGGGGGAATTTGGGGGGATTTTGGGGGAATTTGGGGGGGTTTGGGGGGGTTTGGGGAGAATTTGGGGGGGGTTTGGGGGATTTTCGGGGGGGTTTGGGGGGATTTTGGGGGGGTTTGGGGGGATGGGTGGCAGGTAAGGGGGGGTTTGGGGGGATTTGGGGGGATTTGGGGGGGCTTGGGGGGGATTTGAGAGGGTTTGGGGAGAATTTGGGGGGATTTGGGGGGGATTTGGGGGGGTTGGGGGGATTTGGAGGGGTTTGGGGGGGATTTGGCGGGGGTTTGGGGAGAATTTGGGGGGATTTGGGGAGGATTTGGGGGAATTGGGGGGGATTTGGCTGCTTTGGGGGGATTGGGGGAGATTTGGGTGGGGTTTGGGGGGAATTCGGGGGGATTTGGGGGGATTTGGGAGGGTTTGGGGGGATTGGGGGGATTTGGGGGGGTTTGGGGGATTTTTGGGGGGGTTTGGGGGGATTTGTGGGGGTTGGGGGGGATTTGGGGGGGAATTGGGGCGAATTGGGAGGGTTTGGGGGGATTTTGGGGGGATTTGCGGGATTTGGGGGGGTTTGGGGGGGGTTTGGGGGGGAGTTTGGGGGATTTGGGGGATTTGGGGAGGATTTAGGGAGGATTTGGGGGATTTGGGGGGGATTTGGGGGGATTTGGGCGGGGATTTGAGGGGATTTGGGGAGGGGGGAGAGGGGTCTCCAAACCCAAATCATCCCAAAATCTTCTCCCCTCGTCTCCTCGGGGTCTTTTGAACCCTGAATTGCTCAACCCAAAAGGGTCTCTAACCCCCAAATCCCACAAATTCTGCAAACCACCCAAAATCCTCCAAACCTCCCATCCCAAAACCATCTCCAACCCCAAATCCACCCCAAAATTCCCAAATACCCCAAATCCTCCAAGTCCTCCATCCTAAAACCATCTCCAACCCCAAATCATCTCCAGATCCCTCAAATCCCCCAAATCCTCCAAGTCCTCCATCCCAAAACCATCTCCAACCCCAAATCCACCCCAAAATTCCCAAATCTCCAAATCCACCAAATCCACCCCAAAATCCTCCAAATCCTCCAAATCCCCCATCCCAAAACCATTTCCAACCCCAAATCATCTCCAGATCCTTCAAATCCCCCAAATCCTCCAAATTCTCCCATCCCAAAACCATCTCCAACCCCAAATCCACCCCAAAATTCCCAAATCTCCAAACCCCAAATCCACCCCAAAATCCTCAAATCCTCCAAGTCCTCCAAGTCCTCCATCCCAAAACCGTCTCTGACCCCAAATCATCTCCAGATCCCTCAAATCCCCCAAATCCCTGAAGTTCTCCATCCCAAAACCATCTCCAACCCCAAATCCATCCCAAAATTCCCAAATCCCCAAAATCCTCCAAGTCCTCCATCCTAAAACCATCTCTGACCCCAAATCATCTCCAGATCCCTCAAATCCCCCAAATCCTCCAAGTCCTCCATTCCAAAACCATCTCCAACCCCAAATCCACCCCAAAATTCCTAAATCTCCAAACCCCAAATCCACCCCAAAATCCTCAAATCCTCCAAATCCTCCATCCCAAAACCGTCTCTGACCCCAAATCATCTCCAGATCCTTCAAATCCTCCAAATTCCCCAAGTTCTCCCATCCCAAAACCATCTCCAAGCCCAAATCATCTCCAGATCCCTCAAATCCTCCATCCCAAAACCATCTCTGACCCCAAACCCTCTCCAGATCCCTCAAATCCCCCAAGTCCCCCAAGTCCTCCAAGTCCTCCATCCTAAAACCATCTCCAACCCCAAATCCGCCCCAAAATCCCCAAATTGTCCCCAAATCGTCCCCAAATTGTCCCCAAATCGTCCCCAAGTCCCCCCTGACCCTGTCCCCGTTGTCCTCCCCCAGCTCCTCGCTGCCCCCCGTCCCCGAGGAGGTCCCGGCTCTCCTGGGCCAGATCCAGCCCGAGCTCTACGACGCCGCCGCCGACGGCCGCGGTGGCCCCGAAAACCCCAAATCCCCCAAATTCCCAAAGTTCTCCATCCCAAAACCATCTCCAACCCCAAATCCACCCCAAAATTCCCAAATCCCAAATCCACCCCAAAATTCCCAAATCCCAAATCCCAAATCCACCCCAAAATTCCCAAATCCCCAAAATCCTCCAAATCCTCCAAATCCTCCATCCCAAAACCATCTCCAACCCCAAATCCACCCCAAAATTCCCAAATCCCCCAAATCCTCCAAGTCCTCCATCCCAAAACCATCTCCAACCCCAAATCATCTCCAGATCCCTCAAATCCCCCAAATCCCCCAAATCCTCCAAATCCTCCATCCCAAAACCATCTCTGACCCCAAATCCACCCCAAAATTCCCAAATCTCCAAACCCCAAATCCACCCCAAAATCCTCAAATCCTCCAAGTCCTCCAAGTCCTCCATCCCAAAACCATCTCCAACCCCAAATCATCTCCAGATCCTTCAAATCCTCCATCCCAAAACCATCTCTGACCCCAAATCCACCCCAAAATTCCCAAATCTCCAAACCCCAAATCCACCCCAAAATCCTCAAATCCTCCAAGTCCTCCAAGTCCTCCATCCCAAAACCATCTCCAACCCCAAATCATCTCCAAATCCTTCAAATCCCGAAAAATCCTCCAAGTTCTCCATCCCAAAACCATCTCCAACCCCAAATCCATCCCAAAATCCTCAAATCCTCCAAGTCCTCCAAATCCTCCATCCCAAAACCATCTCCAACCCCAAATCATCTCCAAATCCTTCAAATCCCCCAAAATCCTCCAAGTTCTTCCATCCCAAAACCATCTCCAACCCCAAATCCATCCCAAAATTCCCAAATCTCCAAACCCCAAAACCGTCTCGAACCCCAAATCCACCCCAAAATTCCCAAATCCCCCAAATCCTCCATCCCAAAACCGTCTCTGACCCCAAATCATCTCCAGATCCCTCAAGTCCTCCATCCCAAAACCATCTCCAACCCCAAATCCACCCCAACATTCCCAAATCCCCAAATCCACCAAATCCACCCCAAAATCCTCCAAATCCTCCAAATCCTCCATCCCAAAACCATCTGTGACCCCAAATCATCTCCAGATCCTTCAAATTCTCCAAATTCTCCAAGTCCTCCAAGTCCTCCATCCCAAAACCCTCTCTGACCCCAAATCATCTCCAGATCCTCCAAATTCTCCAAGTTCTCCCATCCCAAAACCATCTCTGACCCCAAATCCACCCCAAAATCCCCAAATTGTCCCCAAATTGTCCCCAAATTGTCCCCAAATTGTCCCCAAATCGTCCCCAAGTCCCCCCTGACCCTGTCCCCGTTGTCCTCCCCCAGCTCCTCGCTGCCCCCCGTCCCCGAGGAGGTCCCGGCTCTCCTGGGCCAGATCCAGCCCGAGCTCTACGACGCCGCCGCCGACGGCCGCGGTGGCCCCGAAAACCCCAAATCCCCCAAATTCCCAAAGTTCTCCATCCCAAAACCATCTCCAACCCCAAATCCACCCCAAAATTCCCAAATCCCCAAATCCACCAAATCCACCCCAAAATCCTCCAAATCCTCCAAATCCTCCATCCCAAAACCGTCTCTGACCCCAAATCATCTCCAGATCCCTCAAATCCCCCAAATCCTCCAAGTCCTCCAAGTCCTCCATCCCAAAACCCTCTCTGACCCCAAATCATCTCCAGATCCTCCAAATTCTCCAAGTTCTCCCATCCCAAAACCATCTCTGACCCCAAATCCACCCCAAAATCCCCAAATTGTCCCCAAATTGTCCCCAAATTGTCCCCAAATTGTCCCCAAATCGTCCCCAAGTCCCCCCTGACCCTGTCCCCGTTGTCCTCCCCCAGCTCCTCGCTGCCCCCCGTCCCCGAGGAGGTCCCGGCTCTCCTGGGCCAGATCCAGCCCGAGCTCTACGACGCCGCCGCCGACGGCCGCGGTGGCCCCGAAAACCCCAAATCCCCCAAATTCCCAAAGTTCTCCATCCCAAAACCGTCTTGAACCCCAAATCCACCCCAAAATTCCCAAATCCCAAACCCCAAATCCACCCCAAAATCCTCAAATCCTTCAAATCCCCCAAATCCTCCATCCCAAAACCGTCTCTGACCCCAAATCATCTCCAAATCCTTCAAATCCCCCAAAATCCTCCAAGTTCTTCCATCCCAAAACCATCTCCAACCCCAAATCATCTCCAGATCCCTCAAATCCTCCATCCCAAAACCATTTCCAACCCCAAATCATCTCCAGATCCCTCAAATCCCCCAAATCCTCCAAGTCCTCCATTCCAAAACCATCTCCAACCCCAAATCCACCCCAAAATTCCCAAATCTCCAAATCCACCAAATCCACCCCAAAATCCTCCAAATCCTCCAAGTCCTCCATCCCAAAACCGTCTCTGACCCCAAATCATCTCCAGATCCCTCAAATCCCCCAAATCCCTGAAGTTCTCCATCCCAAAACCATCTCCAACCCCAAATCCATCCCAAAATTCCCAAATCCCCAAAATCCTCCAAGTCCTCCATCCTAAAACCATCTCTGACCCCAAATCATCTCCAGATCCCTCAAATCCCCCAAATCCTCCAAGTCCTCCATTCCAAAACCATCTCCAACCCCAAATCCACCCCAAAATTCCTAAATCTCCAAATCCACCAAATCCACCCCAAAATCCTCAAATCCTCCAAATCCTCCATCCCAAAACCGTCTCTGACCCCAAATCATCTCCAGATCCTTCAAATCCTCCAAATTCCCCAAGTTCTCCCATCCCAAAACCATCTCCAAGCCCAAATCATCTCCAGATCCCTCAAATCCTCCATCCCAAAACCATCTCTGACCCCAAACCCTCTCCAGATCCCTCAAATCCCCCAAGTCCCCCAAGTCCTCCAAGTCCTCCATCCTAAAACCATCTCCAACCCCAAATCCGCCCCAAAATCCCCAAATTGTCCCCAAATTGTCCCCAAATTGTCCCCAAATCGTCCCCAAGTCCCCCCTGACCCTGTCCCCGTTGTCCTCCCCCAGCTCCTCGCTGCCCCCCGTCCCCGAGGAGGTCCCGGCTCTCCTGGGCCAGATCCAGCCCGAGCTCTACGACGCCGCCGCCGACGGCCGCGGTGGCCCCGGCGCGGCCGGAGGTGACCCCGGCGACCCCTGCGGCCGCTCCGGCCCCTCCTGCGGCCGCCTCAGCGTCTCCCTGCGCTACTCCTACGGCTCCCAGCAGCTCCTGGTGCGCGTCCTCCGCGCCCGGGACCTCCCGGCCAAGGACTCCAACGGCTTCTCCGACCCCTACGTGAAGATCTACCTGCTGCCCGACCGCAAGAAGAAGTTCCAGACCAAGGTCCTGCGCCGGACGCTGAACCCCGAGTGGGACGAGACCTTCAGCTTCGGGGTGCCCTTCGCCGAGCTGCCGGCGCGGCGGCTGCACTTCAGCGTCTACGACTTCGACCGCTTCTCCAGGCACGACCTGATCGGGCAGGTGGTGCTGGACAATCTGCTGGAGGTGGCCGAGGCCAGGCCGGAGGTGCCCATCTGGAGGGACATCCAGGAGGGGACGGGGGTGAGTGGAGGTTGAAGTGTTGAAAAGGTCCTAAAAGAACCCAAAACGCCATAAAAAACTGGTAAAAGGGTCATAGGAACAGAGCAGGTGGAGCTGGAGAACCTTCTAGAGATGTCCACCTGAGGGATGTCCAGGAGGGGACGGGGTGAGTGGACTCTGGACTCAGGGAACCTCAAAAAGGTCCTAAAAGAACCCAAAACACCATAAAAAAAGGGTCACGGGATAGGTGAGGAGGACAGGTGGTGCTGGAGAACCTTCTAGAGATGTTCACCTGAGGGATGTCCAGGAGGGGATGGGGTGAGTGGACTCTGGACTCAGGGAACCTCAAAAAGGTCCTAAAAGAACCCAAAACGCCATAAAAAACTGGTTAAAGGGTCATAGGAACAGAGCAGGTGGAGCTGGAGAACCTTCTAGAGGTGTCCACCTGAGGGACAACCAGGAGGGGACGGGGGTGAGTGGACTCTGGACTCGGGGAACCTCAAAAAGGTCCTAAAAGAACCCAAAACTCCACTAAAAAAGGTCATGAGAGGGGACAGGTGGTGCTGGAGAACCTTCTAGAGATGTTCACTGGAGGTGCCACCTGAGGGATGTCCAGGAGGGGACAGGGGTGAGTGGACGTTGAAGTCAGGGAACCTCAAAAAGACCCTAAAAGACCCCAAAACACCATAAAAATTGGTAAAAGGGTCATAGGAACAGAGCAGGTGGTTCTGGAGAACCTTCCAGAGATGTTCACCTGAGGGATGTCCAGGAGGGGATGGGGGTGAGTGGATGTTGAAGTCAGGGAACCTCAAAAAGGTCCTAAAAGAACCCAAAACACCATAAAAAAGGGTCACGGGATAGGTGAGGAGGACAGGTGGTGCTGGAGAACCTTCTAGAGGTGTCCACCTGAGGGATGTCCAGGAAGGGACAGGGGTGAGTGGACTCCGGACTTGGGGAACTTCAAAAAGGTCCTAAAAGAACCCAAAACTCCACTAAAAAAGGTCATGAGAGGGGACAGGTGGTGCTGGAGAACCTTCTAGAGATGTTCACCTGGAGGTGCCACTGAGGGATGTCCAGGAGGGGATGGGGGTGAGTGGATTTTGAAGTCGGGGAACCTCAAAAAGGTCCTAGAAGAACCCAAAACTCCTCAAGAAAGGGTCAGGGGACAGGTGAGGGCGCAGGAGCTGCTGGAGGAGACACCTGAGGTCCCACCTGGAGGAGCTTTGGCCCCAGGTTGTGACCCCGTGGTGAGGCTGTGTCACCTCTGTCACCCTCACCTGTCCTTGTTCCTCCTCACCTGCGTTCTCCTGTCTGTGTGCTCTCACCTGTCCCTACCTGTGCTCACCTGTCCCTGTCCCCTCCCCTGTCCCTGTCCCTGTCCCCACTTGTCCCTCACCTGTCCTCACCTGTCCTTGTTCCTCACCTGTCGCTGTCCCCTCTCCTGTCCCCCCACCTGTCCCTCTGTCCCCACCTGTCCCTCTGTCCCCACCTGTCCCTCTGTCCCCACCTGTCCCACCTGTCCTTGTTCCTCACCTGTCCCCACCTGTCCCCTCACCTGTCCCCACCTGTCCCCTCCCCTGTCCTTGTTTGTCACCTGTCCCTGTCCCTGTCCCCACCTGTCCCTGTCCCTCACCTGTCCTTGTTCCTCACCTGTTCCTGTTCTCACCTGTCCCCACCTGTCCCCTCCCCTGTCCCTCCCCTGTCCTTGTTTGTCACCTGTCCCTGTCCCTGTCCCCACCTGTCCCCTCTTGTCCCTCTGTCCTCTGTCCCCACCTGTCCCTCATCTGTCCCCACCTGTCCCCACCTGTCCCCACCTGTCCTCACCTGTCCCCACCTGTCCCCACCTGTCCCCACCTGTCCCCACCTGTCCCCACCTGTCCTCACCTGTCCCCACCTGTCCCCACCTGTCCTCACCTGTCCCCACCTGTCCCCACCTGTCCCCACCTGTCCCCACCTGTCCCTGTCCCCTCTGTCCCCACCTGTCCTCACCTGTCCCCACCTGTCCCCACCTGTCCCCACCTGTTCTCCTCACCTGTCCCCACCTGTCCCCACCTGTCCCCACCTGTCCCCACTGTCCCCACCTGTCCCTCTGTCCCCACCTGTCCCTCATCTGTCCCCACCTGTCCCCACCTGTCCCCACCTGTCCCTCATCTGTCCCCACCTGTCCCTCTGTCCCCACCTGTCCCCACCTGTCCCCACCTGTCCCCACCTGTCCTTGTTCCTCACCTGTCCCCACCTGTCCTTGTTCCTCACCTGTCCCTCTCCCCCACCTGTCCTTGTCCCCACCTGTCCCCATCTGTCCCCTCACCTGTCCCTGTCCCTGTCCCCACTGTCCCCTGGTGTCCCCTGTCCCCACCTGTCCCCACCTGTCCCCACCTGTCCCCACCTGTCCTTGTTCCTCACCTGTCCCTGTCCCTCACCTGTCCCCACCTGTCCCTGTCCCCACTTGTCCTCACCTGTCCCTGTCCCCTCACCTGTCCCCACCTCTCCCCTCACCTGTCCTTGTTCCTCACCTGTCCCTGTCCCTCTGTCCCCACCTGTCCTTGTCCCCACCTGTCCCCACCTGTCCCTGTCCCCACCTGTCCCCACTGTCCCCACCTGTCCCCACCTGTCCCTCTGTCCCCACCTGTCCCCACCTGTCCCTGTCCCCACTGTCCCCACCTGTCCTGCAGGAGAAGGCGGAGCTGGGTGAGGTGAATTTCTCTCTCTGTTACCTGCCCACGGCCGGGCGCCTCACGGTCACCGTCATCCGCGCCTCCAACCTGCGCGCCATGGACCTCACCGGATACTCAGGTGTGTCACCGTGGGGACAGGTGGGGACAGGTGTGTCACAGGTGTGTCACAGGTGGGGACAGGTGTGTCACAGGTGTGTCACAGGTGTGCTCAGGTGTGTCACAGGTGTGTCACAGGTGTGTCAGGTGTGTCACAGCTGGGGACAGGTGTGTCACGGGTGTGTCACAGGTGTGTCACCATGGGGACAGGTGTGTCACAGGTGTGCTCAGGTGTGTCACGGGTGTGTCATGGGTGTGTCACGGGTGTGTCACCGGGTGTGTCACCGTGGGGACAGGTGTGTCACGGGTGTGTCACCAGGTGTGTCACCAGGTGTGTCACCGGTGGGGACAAGTGAGGACAGGTGTGTCACGGGTGTGTCACGGGTGTGTCACCGGGTGTGTCACGGGTGTGTCACAGGTGTGTCACCGGTGGGGACAGGTGAGGACAGGTGTGTCACGGGTGTGTCACAGGTGTGTGTCACCAGGTGTGTCACCGGTGGGGACAGGTGGGGACAGGTGGGGACAGGTGTGTCACCCGTGTGTCACAGGTGTGTCAGGTGTGTCACCGTGGGGACAGGTGTGTCACGGGTGTGTCACCAGGTGTGTCACCGCTGGGGACAGGTGGGGACAGGTGTGTCACGGGTGGGGACAGGTGTGTCAGGTGTGTGTCACCGGGTGTGTCACGAGTGGGGACAGGTGGGGACAGGTGGGGACAGGTGGGGACAGGTGGGGACAGGTGGGGACAGGTGTGTCACCCGTGTGTCACAGGTGTGTCAGGTGTGTCACAGGTGGGGACAGGTGTGTCACTGGATACTCAGGTGTGTCACCGTGGGGGACAGGTGTGTCACGGGTGTGTCACAGGTGTGTCACAGGTGTGTCATGGGTGTGTCACGGGTGTGTCACGGGTGTGTCACCGCTGGGGACAGGTGTGTCACGGGTGGGACAGGTGGGGACAGGTGTGTCACCGGCTACTCAGGTGTGTCGAGTGTGTCACAGGTTATTATGGGATGTTCTATGAGGCCCATGGGTTATTATGGGATGTTCCAGGGTCCTTTGGGGCCCGTGGGTTATTATGGGATGTTCCGGGTTTCTCTGGGTTATTATGGGATGTTCTGGAGTTCCATGGGTTATTATGGGATGTTCCGGGGTGTTCTATGGAGCCCGTGGGTTATTATGGGATGTTCTGGGGTTGTATGGGATCCATGGGTTATTATGGGATATTCCAGGGTTCTCTGGGTTATTATGGGATGTTCTGGGGTTCTCTGGGTTATTATGGGATGCTCCGGGGGGTTCTATGGAGCCTGTGGGTTATTATGGGATGTCCTGAGGTTCTGTGGGTTATTATGGGATGTTCTGGGGTTGTATGGGATCCATGGGATATTATGGGATGTTCTATGGGTTCTATGGGTTATTATGGGATGTTCTGGAGTTCTGTGGGTTATTATGGGATGCTCCAGGTTCCATGGGATCTCCAGGTTTCTATGGGTTATTATGGGATGTTCCAGGTTTCTATGGGTTATTATGGGATATTCCATGAGGTCCATGGGTTATTATGGGATGCTCCAAGGTTCCATGGGATCTATGGGTTATTATGGGATGTTCCAGGGTCCTTTGGGGCCCATGGGTTATTATGGGATATTCTGGGGTTCCGTGGGTTATTATGGGATGTTCCAGTATTCCATGGGTTATTATGGGATGTTCTGTAGGATCCATGGGTTATTATGGGATGCTCTGGGGTCCATGGGTTATTACGGGATGTTTTGGGATGTTCCATGGGTTATTATGGGATGTTCTATGGGTTCTATAAGGTTCTATGGGTTATTATGGGATATTCCGGGGCTCTGTGGGTTATTATGGGATGTTCCAGGGTTCCATGAGATCCATGGGTCATTATGGGATGTTCTATGGGGTCCATGGGTTATTATGGGATGTTCTGGGGTTCCATGGGTTATTATGGGATATTCCATGAGGTCTATGGGTTATTATGGGATGTTCTGGAGTTCCATGGGTTATTATGGGATGTTCTGGGTTACTATGGGATCCATGGGTTATTATGGGATGTTCTGGGTTACTATGGGATCCATGGGTTATTATGGGATGTTCTGGGGTTCTATGGGGTTCCATGGGTTATTATGGGATGCTCCAAGGTTCTCTGGGTTATTATGGGATGTTCCGGTGTCTCTGGGTTATTATGGGATGTTCCGGTGTCTCTGGGTTATTATGGGATGTTCCGGTGTCTCTGGGTTATTATGGGATGTTCTATGGGTTCTATGGGTTATTATGGGATGTTCCAGGTTTCTATGGGTTATTATGGGATGTTCCGGCGTCTCTGGGTTATTATGGGATGTTCCAAGGTTCTATGGGGTTCCTTGGGTTATTATGGGATATTCCATGAGGTCCATGGGTTATTATGGGATGCTCCGAGGTTCCATGGGATCTGTGGGTTATTATGGGATGTCCCAGGGTCCTTTGGGGCCCGTGGGTTATTATGGGATGTTCTGGGGTTCCGTGGGTTATTATGGGATGTTCCAGGGTTCTATGGGTTCCATGGGTTATTATGGGATGTTCCAGTATTCCATGGGTTATTATGGGATGTTCTGTAGGATCCATGGGTTATTATGGGATGCTCTGGGGTCCATGGGTTATTACGGGATGTTTTGGGATGTTCCATGGGTTATTATGGGATGTTCTGGGTTTCTCTGAGTTATTATGGGATATTCCGGAGCTCTGTGGGTTATTATGGGATGCTGTGAGGTTCTATGGGGTTCTATGGGTTATTATGGGATGTTCTAGGTTACTATGGGATCCATTGGGTTATTATGGGATGTTCTGAGGTTCTATGAGGCCCATGGGTCATTATGGGATGTCCCGGGGTCCTTTGGGGCCCGTGGGTTATTATGGGTTATTATGGGATTCCATGAGGTCCATGGGTTATTATGGGATGTTCTATGGGTTTCCATGGGTTATTATGGGATGTTCTATGGGATCCATGGGTCATTATGGGATGTTCTATGGGTTTCCATGGGTCATTATGGGATGTTCTATGGGTTTCCATGGGTTATTATGGGATGTTCTGGGGGTTTCCATGGGTCATTATGGGATGTCCCGGGGTCCTTTGGAGCCCGTGGGTTATTATGGGATGTTCCGGGGTTCCATAAGTTATTATGTGATGTTCTATGGGTTTCCATGGGTCATTATGGGATGTCCCGGGGTCCTTTGGGTCCCGTGGGTTATTATGGGATGTTCTATGTGTTTCCACGGGTCATTATGGGATGTCCCAGGGGTCCTTTGGGGCCCGTGGGTTATTATGGGTTATTATGGGATGTTCTATGGGTTTCCATGGGTTATTATGGGATATTCTATGGGTTTCCACGGGTCATTATGGGATGTCCCGGGGGTCCTTTGGGTCCCGTGGGTTATTATGGGATATTCTATGGGTTTCCATGGGTCATTATGGGATGTCCCGGGGTCCTTTGGATCCCATGGGTCACCGTGGGGACTCTCCGTGGTTCCCGTGTGTCCCACGCGGCGCCGTCCCCACCCAGACCCCTACGTCAAGGCCTCTCTGATGGCCGAGGGCCGGCGGCTGAAGAAGCGCAAGACGTCCATCAAGAAGAACACCCTGAACCCCAACTACAACGAGGCGCTCGTCTTCGACGTCCCCCACGAGAGCGTGCACCACGTCAGCCTCACCATCGCCGTCGTCGACTACGACTGGTGAGAGCCGGGGAAGGGTCGGGGGGGACGTTCCGGGGGGTTTGGGGGGGTTTTGGGGCATTTTGGGGGGAATTTGGGGGGTTTTGGGGTCATTGGGGCCAGCCCAGAGCGATGGGACGTCCCTGGTTGATGTCCACCATGAGAACATCACCATCGCTGGGTTGAACTGGTTTGTACTGGGAGGGCTTTTGAGGGTCCTGAAGAGGTTTGGGGATGATTTGGGGCCATTCCGGGGGGTTTGGGGGGGAATTTGGGGGATTTTGGGGTGTTTGGGGTCACCCTGGAGCGATGGGACGCCCCTGGTTGATGTCCACCATGAGAGCGTCACCATTGCTGGGTTGAACTGGTTTGTACTGGTTTGTACTGGGAGGGCTTTCGAGGGTCCTGGGGGTTCTGAGGAGAATTTGGGGGAATTTGGGGAGATTTTGGGGATTTTGTGGAATTTGGGGGGATTTGGGGTGTTTGGGGTCACCCTGGAGCAATGGGATGCCCTTGGTTGATATCCACCATGAGAGCGTCACCATTGTTGGGTTGAACTGGTTGAACTGGTTTGTACTGGGAGGGCTTTTGAGGGTCCTGAAGAGGTTTGGGGATGATTTGGGGCCATTCCGGGGGGTTTGGGGGGGAATTTGGGGGGATTTTGGGGTGTTTGGGGTCACCCTGGAGCAATGGGACGCCCCTGGTTGATGTCCACCATGAGAGCGCCACCATTGTTGGGTTGAACTGGTTGAACTGGTTTGTACTGGGAGGGCTTTCGAGGGTCCTGGGGGTTCTGAGGAGAATTTGGGGGAATTTGGGGAGATTTTTGGGGTTTTGGGGGGAATTTGGGGACTTTTGGGGTCATTGAGGCCAGCCCAGAGCGATGGGACGCCCCTGTTTGATGTCCACCATGAGAGCGTTACCATCGTTGGGTTGAACTGGTTGAACTGGTTTGTACTGGGAGGGCTTTCGAGGGTCCTGAAGACGTTCTGAAGAGAATTTGGGGAGATTTTTGGGGATTTGGGGGATTTTGGGGTGTTTGGGGTCACCCTGGAGCAATGGGACACCCCTGGTCGATGTCCACCATGAGAGCGTCACCATCGTTGGGTTGAACTGGTTTGTACTGGGAGGGCTTTCGAGGGTCCTGGGGGTTCTGAGGAGAATTTGGGGGTGATTTGGGGGATTTTGGGGGGATTTGGGGGATTTTGGGGTCATTGGGGTCACCCTGGAGCAATGGGACACCTCTGGTTGATGTCCACCATGAGAACATCACCATCGCTGGGTTGAACTGGTTTGTACTGGGAGGGCTTTCGAGGGTCCTGGGGCTTCTGAGTAGAATTTGGGGGTGATTTGGGGGATTTTGGGGGGATTTGGGGGATTTTGGGGTGTTTGGGGTCACCCTGGAGCAATGGGACGCCCCTGGTTGATGTCCACCATGAGAGCGTCACCATCGCTGGGTTGAACTGGTTTGAACTGGTTTGTACTGGGAGGGCTTTTGAGGGTCCTGGGGGTTCTGCGGAGAATTTGGGGGAATTTGGGGGGATTTTGTGGAATTTGGGTGGATTTGGGGGGTTTTGGGGTGTTTGGGGTCACCCTGGAGCGATGGGACACCCCTGGTTGATGTCCACCATCGTTGGGTTGAACTGGTTTGTACTGGTTTGTACTGGGAGGGCTTCCGAGGCTCCTGAAGAGATTTTGGGGGGATTTTTGGAGGTTTTGGGGGGTCCTGGGGGGAATTTTGGGATTTTTTGGGGGTTCCTCTGACGAGGAGATGATTGGGCTGTGGACGGGGCTGAATTTGGGGTTGTTTTGAGGGATTTTGGGGTCATTTTGGGGGATTTTGGGGTCTCTCAGAATGGGATTTTTTTGGGGTATTTTTGGGGTGATTTGGGGAGGTTTTGGGGTCCCCCTGACCCCCCTGAACCCCTCCCCAGCATCGGGCACAACGAGGTGATCGGGCTGTGGATGGGGTCGAATTTGGGGTCATTTTGAGGGATTTTGGGGTCATTTTGGGGGATTTTGGGGTCGTTTGAGGGAATTTTGGGGTCCCTCAGATCGGGATTTTTTTGGGGTATTTTTGGGGTGATTTGGGGAGTTTTTGGGGTCCCCCTGATCCCCCTGAACCTCCCCGAGCATCGGGCATGAGGAGATGATCGAGCTGTGGACGGGGTCGAATTTGGGGTCATTTTGTGGGATTTTGGGGTCGTTTGAGGGGATTTTGGGGTCGTTTTGGGGTCCCTCAGAACAGGATTTTTTTGGGGTATTTTGGGGTGATTTGGGGTGGTTTTGGGGTCCCCCTGACCCCCCCCGAACTCCTCCCCTGCATTGGGCACAACGAGGTGATCGGGCTGTGGATGGGGTCGAATTTGGGGTCATTTTGGGGAATTTTGGGGTCATTTTGAGGGGATTTTGGGGTCGTTTTGGGGTCTCTCAGAACGGGATTTTTTTGGGGTATTTTGGGGTGAATTGGGGAGTTTTTGGGGTCCCCCTGACCCCCCTGAACCCCTCCAGCATCGGGCACAACGAGGTGATCAGGCTGTAGATGGGGTCGAATTTGGGGTCATTTTGAGGGATTTTGGGGTCGTTTTGGGGTCTCTCAGAACGGGTTTTTTTTGGGGTATTTTGGGGTGAATTGGGGTGGTTTTGGGGTCCCCCTGACCCCCTGAACCCCCTCCAGCATCGGGCACAATGAAGCGATTGGGCTGTGGATGGGGCTGAATTTGGGGTCATTTTGAGGGATTTTGGGGTCGTTCTGAGGGATTTTGGGGTCGTTTTGGGGTCCCTCAGAATGGGATTTTTTTGGGGTATTTTGGGGTGATTTGGGGAGGTTTTGGGGTCCCCCTGACCGCCCTGAACCCACTTCCAGCATTGGGCACAACGAGGTGATCGGGCTGTGGATGGGGCTGAATTTGGGGTCATTTTGAGGGATTTTGGGGTCGTTTGAGGGAATTTTGGGGTCGTTTTGGGGTCATTTTGGGGTCTTTCAGAGCAGGATTTTTTTGGGGTATTTTGGGGTGATTTGGGGAGGTTTTGGGGTCCCCCTGACCCCCCTGAACTCCCCCAGCATTGGGCATGAGGAGATGATCGGGCTGTGCCGCGTGGGCAGCGACGCCGACGGGGCCGAATTTGGGGTCGTTTTGAGGGATTTTGGGGTCGTTTTGGGGTCATTTTGGGGTCTCTCAGAATGGGATTTTTTGGGGTATTTTGGGGTGAATTGGGGTGGTTTTGGGGTACCCCTGACCCCCCTGAACCCTTCCCCAGCATCGGGCACAATGAAGCAATTGGGCTGTGGATGGGGCTGAATTTGGGGTCATTTTGTGGGATTTTGGGGTCGTTTGAGGGGATTTTGGGGTCGTTTTGGGGTCCCTCAGAACAGGATTTTTTTGGGGTATTTTGGGGTGATTTGGGGTGGTTTTGGGGTCCCCCTGACCCCCCCGAACTCCTCCCCTGCATTGGGCACAACGAGGTGATCGGGCTGTGGATGGGGTCGAATTTGGGGTCATTTTGGGGAATTTTGGGGTCATTTTGAGGGGATTTTGGGGTCGTTTTGGGGTCTCTCAGAACGGGATTTTTTTGGGGTATTTTGGGGTGATTTGGGGAGGTTTTGGGGTCCCCCTGACCCCCCCGAACCCCTCCAGCATCGGGCACAACGAGGTGATCGGGCTGTGGATGGGGTCAAATTTAGGGTCATTTTGGGGGATTTTGGGGTCATTTTGAGGCATTTTGGGGTCGTTTGAGGGAATTTTGGGGTCGTTTTGGGGTCTCTCAGAACGGGATTTTTTTGGGGTATTTTTGGGGTGATTTGGGGTGGTTTTGGGGTCCCCCTGACCCCCCTGAACCCCTCCCCAGCATCGGGCACAACGAGGTGATCGGGCTGTGGACGGGGCTGAATTTGGGGTCATTTTGGGGGATTTTGGGGTCGTTTTGGGGTTATTTTGGGGTCTCTCAGAATGGGATTTTTTTGGGGTATTTTTGGGGTGATTTGGGGAGGTTTTGGGGTCCCCCTGACCCCCCCGAACCCCCTCCAGCATCGGGCACAACGAGATGATCGGGCTGTGGATGGGGTCGAATTTGGGGTCATTTTGGGGGATTTTGGGGTCATTTTGAGGCATTTTGGGGTCGTTTGAGGGAATTTTGGGGTCGTTTTGGGGTCTCTCAGAACGGGATTTTTTTGGGGTATTTTTGGGGTGATTTGGGGAGGTTTCGGGGTCCCCCTGACCCCCCCGAACCCCCTCCAGCATCGGGCACAACGAGATGATCGGGCTGTGGATGGGGTCGAATTTGGGGTCATTTTGGGGGATTTTGGGGTCATTTTGAGGGATTTTGGGGTCCCTCAGAACAGGATTTTTTTGGGGTATTTTGGGGTGAATTGGGGTGGTTTTGGGGTCCCCCTGACCCCCCTGACCCCCTCCCAGCATTGGGCACAACGAAGCGATTGGGCTGTGGACGGGGCTGAATTTGGGGTCATTTTGAGGCATTTTGGGGTCGTTTTGAGGAATTTTGGGGTCGTTTTGGGGTCCCTTAGAACGGGATTTTTTTGGGGTATTTTTGGGGTGATTTGGGGAGGTTTTGGGGTCCCCCTGACCCCCCTGACCCCCCCCCCAGCATTGGGCACAACGAGGTGATCGGGCTGTGGGTGGGGATGAATTTGGGGTCATTTTGGGGGATTTTGGGGTCGTTCTGAGGAATTTTGGGGAATTTTGGGGTCGTTTTGGGGTCTCTCAGAACGGGATTTTTTTGGGGGTATTTTGGGGTGATCTGGGGAGTTTTTGGGGTCCCCCTGACCCCCCCGAACCCCCCCCAGCATTGGGCACAACGAGGTGATTGTGGATGGGGCTGAATTTGGGGTCATTTTGAGGGATTTTGGGGTCATTTTGAGGGGATTTTGGGGTTGTTTTGGGGGATTTTGGGGTCGTTTGAGGGGATTTTGGGGTCTCTCAGAATGGGATTTTTTTTGGGTATTTTGGGGTGATTTGGGGTATTTTTGGGGAGGTTTTGGGGTACCCCTGACCCCCCTGAACCCCTCCAGCATCGGGCACAATGAGGTGATCGGGCTGTAGATGGGGTCAAATTTAGGGTCATTTTGAGGCATTTTGGGGTCATTTTGAGGAATTTTGGGGTCGTTTTGGGGTCTCTCAGAATGGGATTTTTTTGGGCTATTTTGGGGTGATTTGAGGAGTTTTTGGGGTCCCCTTGACCCCCCCGAACTCCTCCCCTGCATTGGGCACAACGAGGTGATCAGGCTGTGGACGGGGTCGAATTTGGGGTCATTTTGAGGCATTTTGGGGTCGTTTGAGGGAATTTTGGGGTCGTTTTGGGGTCTCTCAGAACGGGATTTTTTTGGGGTATTTTGGGGTGATTTGGGGAGGTTTTGGGGTCCCCCTGACCCCCCCGAACTCCTCCCCTGCACTGGGCACAACGAGGTGATCGGGCTGTGAATGGGGTCGAATTTGGGGTCATTTTGAGGGATTTTGGGGTCGTTTGAGGGAATTTTGGGGTCCCTCAGAACGGGATTTTTTTGGGGTATTTTTGGGGTGATTTGGGGAGTTTTTGGGGTCCCCCTGATCCCCCTGAACCTCCCCGAGCATCGGGCATGAGGAGGTGATCGGGCTGTGGATGGGGTCGAATTTTTGGTCATTTTGAGGGATTTTGGGGTCATTTTGAGGGATTTTGGGGTCGTTTTGGGGTCCCTCAGAACGGGATTTTTTTGGGGTATTTTGGGGTGATTTGGGGAGTTTTTGGGGTCTCCCTGACCCCCCTGAACCCCCCTCCAGCATCGGGCACAACGAGGTGATCAGGCTGTGGATGGGGCTGCATTTGGGGTCATTTTGAGGGATTTTGGGGTCGTTTTGAGGAATTTTGGGGTCGTTTTGGGGTCCCTCAGAATGGGATTTTTTTGGGGTATTTTTGGGGTGATTTGGGGAGTCTTTGGGGTCCCCCTGACCCCCCCGAACCCCCCTCCAGCATCGGGCACAACGAGGTGATCGGGCTGTGGATGGGGTCGAATTTGGGGTCGTTTGAGGGGATTTTGGGGTCATTTGAGGGGATTTTGGGGTCCCTCAGATCGGGATTTTTTTGGGGGTATTTTGGGGTGATTTGGGGAGTTTTTGGGGTCCCCCTGATCCCCCTGAACCCCTCCCCAGCATCGGGCACAACGAGGTGATCGGGCTGTAGATGGGGTCGAATTTGGGGTCATTTTGGGGGATTTTGGGGTCATTTTGAGGGATTTTGGGGTCGTTTGAGGGAATTTTGGGGTCGTTTTGGGGTCCCTCAGAACGGGATTTTTTTGGGGGTATTTTGGGGTGATTTGGGGAGGTTTTGGGGTTCCCCTGACCCCCCCGAACCCCTCCAGCATCGGGCACAACAAGGTGATCGGGCTGTGGATGGGGTCAAATTTAGGGTCATTTTGGGGGATTTTGGGGTCATTTTGAGGCATTTTGGGGTCGTTTGAGGGAATTTTGGGGTCGTTTTGGGGTCTCTCAGAACGGGATTTTTTTGGGGTATTTTTGGGGTGATTTGGGGTGGTTTTGGGGTCCCCCTGACCCCCCTGAACCCCTCCCCAGCATCGGGCACAACGAGGTGATCGGGGTGTGGACGGGGCTGAATTTGGGGTCATTTTGGGGGATTTTGGGGTCGTTTTGGGGTTATTTTGGGGTCTCTCAGAATGGGATTTTTTTGGGGTATTTTTGGGGTGATTTGGGGAGGTTTTGGGGTCCCCCTGACCCCCCCGAACCCCCTCCAGCATCGGGCACAACGAGATGATCGGGCTGTGGATGGGGTCGAATTTGGGGTCATTTTGGGGGATTTTGGGGTCATTTTGAGGGATTTTGGGGTCTCTCAGAACAGGATTTTTTTGGGGTATTTTGGGGTGAATTGGGGTGGTTTTGGGGTCCCCCTGACCCCCCTGACCCCCTCCCAGCATTGGGCACAACGAAGCGATTGGGCTGTGGACGGGGCTGAATTTGGGGTCATTTTGAGGCATTTTGGGGTCGTTTTGAGGAATTTTGGGGTCGTTTTGGGGTCCCTTAGAACGGGATTTTTTTGGGGTATTTTTGGGGTGATTTGGGGAGGTTTTGGGGTCCCCCTGACCCCCCTGAACCCCCCCCCAGCATTGGGCACAACGAGGTGATCGGGCTGTGGGTGGGGATGAATTTGGGGTCATTTTGGGGGATTTTGGGGTCGTTCTGAGGAATTTTGGGGAATTTTGGGGTCGTTTTGGGGTCTCTCAGAACGGGATTTTTTTGGGGTATTTTGGGGTGATTTGGGGAGGTTTTGGGGTCCCCCTGACCCCCTGAACCCCCTCCAGCATCGGGCACAACGAGGTGATCGGGCTGTGGATGGGGTCGAATTTGGGGTCATTTTGAGGGATTTTGGGGTCGTTTTGAGGAATTTTGGGGTCGTTTTGGGGTCCCTCAGAACGGGATTTTTTTGGGGTATTTTTGGGGTGAATTGGGGTGGTTTTGGGCTCCCCCTGACCCCCCTGAACCCCTCCAGCATTGGGCACAACAAAGCGATTGGGCTGTAGATGGGGTCGAATTTGGGGTCATTTTGAGGGATTTTGGGGTCGTTTGAGGGAATTTTGGGGTCGTTTTGGGGTCTCTCAGAATGGGATTTTTTTGGGGGTATTTTGGGGTGATCTGGGGAGTTTTTGGGGTCCCCCTGACCCCCCTGAACCCCTCCCAGCATCGGGCACAATGAAGTGATCAGGCTGTGGATGGGGTCGAATTTGGGGTCATTTTGAGGGATTTTGGGGTCGTTTGAGGGGATTTTGGGGTCGTTTTGGGGTCCCTCAGATCGGGATTTTTTTGGGGTATTTTGGGGTGAATTGGGGAGTTTTTGGGGTCCCCCTGACCCCCCCGAACCCCCCCCCAGCATCGGGCACAATGAAGTGATCGGGCTGTGGATGGGGTCGAATTTGGGGTCGTTTGAGGGGATTTTGGGGTCGTTTTGGGGTCGTTTTGGGGTCTTTCAGAACGGGATTTTTTGGGGTATTTTTGGGGTGATTTGGGGAGTTTTTGGGGTCCCCCTGACCCCCCTGAACCCCTCCCCAGCATTGGGCACAACGAGGTGATCGGGCTGTGGATGGGGTCGAATTTGGGGTCATTTTGAGGGATTTTGGGGTCATTTTGAGGGATTTTGGGGTCATTTGAGGGGATTTTGGGGTCCCTCAGATCGGGATTTTTTGGGGCTATTTTGAGGGGATTTGGGGAGGTTTTGGGGTCCCCCTGACCCCCTGAACCCCCTCCAGCATCGGGCACAACGAGGTGATCGGGCTGTGCCGCGTGGGCAGCGACGCCGACGGCCCCGGCCGCGAGCACTGGGCGCAGATGTTGGCGAACCCCCGCAAACCCATCGAGCACTGGCACACCCTGGTGGAGGTCAGAGCCCACCCCGGGACCCCCCAAAACCCCCCGGGACCCCCCAGAAACACCTCGGGACCCCCAAAAACCCCCTGGGACCCCCCAGAAACCCCCAGGATCCCATAGGAGCTCTCCAGACCCCAAAATCCCCCCTGATCCCGTAAGGATCCCATAGGGAGTCCCTGAAGTTGTAAGGACCCCACAGGGAGCCCCAGATCCCATTGGGGACCCCCTGAACCCCCCGGGACCCACAGGGACCCCCAGAACCCCCTGGATCCCATAAGGATCCCACAGGGACCCCACAGGGACCCCCTGATCCCGTAAGGATCCCATAGGGAGTCCCTGAACCTGTGAGGACCCCACAGGATCCTGCAGGGACCCCCCCCGATCCCACAGGGACCCCCCAGATCCCATCGGGGACCCCCAGGGACCCCCAGAACCCCCCAGATCCCGTAAGGATCCCGTAGGGACCCCCCTGAATCCCCCAGGACCCCCTGAACCCCCCCAGATCCCACAAGGACCCCACAGGGGACCCCCAGATCCCATTGGGGACCCCCAGAACCCCCCCAGATCCCATTGGGACCCACAGGGACCCCTTGGACCCCCCCAGATCCCATAAGGATCCCATTGGGGACCCCCAGATCCCACAGGGACCCCCAGAACCCCCCGGATCCCATAAGGATCCCATAGGGGACCCCCAGGGACCCCCAAATCCCATAAGGACCCCCAGGGACCCCACAGGGACCCCCAGATCCCATTGGGGACCCCCAGAACCCCCCGGATCCCATGAAGACCCCACAGGACCCCACAGGGACCCCCAGACCCCACAGAGACCCCCAGAACCCCCCAGATCCCTTAAGGATCCCATAGGGGACCCCCAGATCCCATTGGGGACCCCCAGAACCCCCCAGAACCCCCCGGATCCCTTAAGGATCCCATAGGGGACCCCCAGATCCCATTGGGGACCCCCAGAACCCCCAGAACCCCCCAGATCCCATGAGGATCCCACAGGGACCCCCCCGATCCCACAGGGACCCCCAGAACCCCCCCAGATCCCATAAGGATCCCATAGGGGACCCCCAGATCCCACAGGGAACCCCCAGATCCCATTGGGAACCCCACAGGGACCCCACAAGGACCCCACAGGATCCCACAGAGACCCCCAGAACCCCCCGGATCCCATAAGGATCCCATAGGGGACCCCCAGGGACCCCCAAATCCCATAAGGACCCACAAGGACCCCACAGGGACCCCCAGAACCCCCCTGGATCCCATAAGGACCCCATGGGAAACCCCAGATCCCACTGGGGACCCCCAGAACCCCCCAGAACCCCCCGGATCCCATAAGGATCCCATTGGGGACCCCCAGGGACCCACAGAACTCCCTGAACCCACAGGGACCCCACAGGATCCCACAGGATCCCATAAAGATCCCGTAGGGGACCCCCAGACCCCACAGGGACCCCCAGACCCCACAGAGACCCCCAGAACCCCCCAGATCCCTTAAGGATCTCACAGGGGACCCCCAGATCCCATTGGGGACCCCCAGGGACCCCCAGAACCCCCCAGATCCCATGAGGATCCCACGGGAAACTCCAAATCCCACAGGGAGCCCCAGAACCAACAAGGACCCCACAGGATCCCACAGGATCCCATAAGGATCCCGTAGGGGACCCCCAGAACCCCCTGAACCCATGAGGACCCCACAGGACCCCACAGGGACCCCCAGATCCCATTGGGGACCCCCTGAACCCCCCCAGATCCCATAAGGATCCCATTGGGGACCCCCAGATCCCACAGGGACCCCCAGATCCCATTGGGAACCCCACAGGGACCCCACAAGGACCCCACAGGATCCCACAGGGACCCCCAGAACCCCCCGGATCCCATAAGGATCCCACAGGGACCCCCAGGGACCCCCAAATCCCATAAGGACCCACAGGGACCCCACAGGGACCCCCAGATCCCACAGGGACCCCACAGGATCCCGTAAGGATCCCATAGGGGACCCCAGAGACCCCCTGGACCCCCTCAGATCCCATAAGGATCCCATTGAGGACCCCACAGGATCCCACAGGGACCCCCAGAACCCCCCGGATCCCATGAGAATCCCACAGGGGACCCCCAGGGACCCCCAAATCCCATCGGGGACCCCCAGAACCCCCCCAGATCCCATAAGGATCCCATAGGGGACCCCCAGGGACCCCCAAATCCCATAAGGACCCCCAGGGACCCCATAGGGGACCCCCAGAACCCCCCCAGATCCCATAAGGATCCCATAGGGGACCCCCAGATCCCATTGGGGACCCCGGGAAGCCAAAGGGGACCTTGGGATCCCTGACAGTGTCCCCTGTCCGTCTGTCTGTCCATCCCTGTCCATCCGTCTGTCTGTCCCTGTCCTCCTGTCCCATCCCTGTCCCTGTCCCTGTCCGTCTGTCTGTCCCTGTCCCATCCCTGTCCATCTGTCCCTGTCCTCCTGTCCATCCCTGTCCCTGTCTGTCTGTCCTGTCTGTCTGTCCCTGTCCCCGTCCGTCTGTCCCTGTCCTCCTGTCCATCCCTGTCCCTGTCTGTCTGTCCTGTCCATCTGTCCCTGTCCCATCCCTGTCCCTCTGTCCCTGTTACTCTGTCCCTGTCCGTCTGTCCCTGTCCTCCTGTCCATCTGTCCCTGTCCCCTGTCCGTCTGTCTGTCCTGTCCGTGTGTCTGTTCCCTGTCCCTGTCCCTCTGTCCCATCCCCGTCCGTCCGTCTGTCTGTCCATCTGTCCCTCTCTGTCCCCCTGTCCCTCTGTCCATCTGTCCCTGTCCCTCTGTCCATCTGTCCCTCTCTCTGTCCCTCTCTGTCCCATCCCTGTCCCTCTGTCCCGTCCCCGTCCGTCTGTCCATCTGTCCCCATCCCACCCCCGTCCGTCTGTCCGTCTGTCCGTCTGTCCCTCTCTGTCCCGTCCCTGTCCCTCTGTCCCATCCCCGTCCGTCTGTCCATCTGTCCCCATCCCACCCCCGTCCGTCTGTCCCCCTGTCCCTCTGTCCCCCTGTCCCTCTGTCCCATCCCTGTCCCTCTGTCCCATCCCCGTCCGTCTGTCCCCCTGTCCCTCTGTCCCCCTGTCCCTCTGTCCACCTGTCCCTGTCCCTCTGTCCCGTCCCCGTCCGTCTGTCCCCGTCCCGTCCCCGTCCGTCTGTCCGTCTGTCCCCATCCCATCCCTGTCTGTCTGTCCCCCTGTCCCCCTGTCCCTCTGTCCCATCCCTGTCCCTCTGTCCCGTCCCCGTCTGTCCGTCTGTCCGTCCGTCTGTCCCAGGAGAAGGCTCTGACCAAGGCGACGCCGCGGGACAAACCGGCCCTGGGGGAGTCCCTGGGCCCCCAGTGAGCTGTGAGAGCCAAACTGGGATGGACTGGGAGGGACTGGGAGGGACTGGGATTGAACTGGGATGGACTGGGGGGGACTGGGATTGAACTGGGATGGACTGGGATGGACTGGGATGGACTGGGATGGACTGGGAGGGACTGGGAGGGACTGGGAGGGACTGGGGGGGACTGGGGGGGAACTGGGATGGACTGGGAGGGACTGGGATGGACTGGGATGGACTGGGATGGACTGGGAGGGACTGGGATGGGAACTGGGATGAACTGGGAGGGATTGGGATGAACTGGGAGGGACTGGGATGGACTGGGAGGGACTGGGATGGACTGGGAGGGACTGGGAGGGACTGGGATGAACTGGGAGGGACTGGGAGGGACTGGGAGGGACTGGGATGAACTGGGAGGGACTGGGATGAACTGGGATGAACTGGGATTGAACTGGGAGGGACTGGGATGGACTGGGGGGGGACTGGGATGAACTGGGATTGAACTGGGAGGGACTGGGATGGACTGGGGGGGACTGGGATGAACTGGGATGGACTGGGATGGACGGGGGGGAACTGGGAGGGACTGGGATGGACTGGGAGGGACTGGGGGGGACTGGGATGGGAACTGGGATGAACTGGGATGAACTGGGATGGACTGGGATGGGAACTGGGATGAACTGGGATGAACTGGGATGAACTGGGATGGACTGGGATGGGAACTGGGATGAACTGGGATGAACTGGGATGGACTGGGAGGGACTGGGATTGAACTGGGAGGGACTGGGAGTTCCTGTTTCCATACTGGGCCATACTGGGAGTTTCCATTTCCATACTGCTCCATACTGGTCCGTACTGGTCTGTACTGGTCCGTACTGGTCCATACTGGTCCATACCCGTCCATACTGTTCCATACCAGTCCGTACTGTTCCATACTGGTCCGTACTGGTCCGTACTGGTCCATACCGGCCTGTTCTGGTCCATGTCACTCCATACTGGTCCATACTGGCCCATACTGTTCTGTACTGGTCCGTACCGGCCTGTATTGCTCCATACTGTTCCATACTGGTCCATACTGGTCCATACTGGTCCGTACTGGTCCATACTGGTCCATACTGGTCTGTACTGGCCCATACTGGTCCGTACTGGTCCGTACTAGCCCATACTGGTCCATACTGGTCCGTACTGGTCTATACTGCTCCATACTGGTCCATACTGATCCGTACTGGCCCATACTGGTCCGTACTGGTCCGTACTGGCCCATACTGGTCCATACTGGTCCGTACTGTTCCATACTGCTCCATACTGGTCCATACTGGTCCGTACTGGTCCGTACTGGTCCATACTGGTCCGTACTGGTCCATACTGGGATCCGCCGCTCTCTCCGCAGGGCCGGCGCCTCCGGGGCCATCGGGGCCCGAAGCCATAGGGGCCCCCCCGGCCCCCCCCGGCCCCCGAGACACGGGGGGGCCCCGCCCCCCCCCACTGTGAACCCCCAAACCGGGGGGGGGGGAGGGGAGGGACCCCCCCAAACCCCCCCCTCCCCCCCCCGTTGGTGTTTTGGGGGACCCCCCCCAGAAAAGGGGTCCCCCCCCACCCCCCCCCCCCCTTTGTGTCACGTGTTCGTCGTGGGGGGGGCCCCAAAGGAGCGCGGGGATGTCCCTGGTCACCCCCCCCCACCCTAAAATGGGACCCCAAAAAAGGGACCCCAAAAATGGACCCCAAAATGGGACCCCAAAATGGACCCCAAAATGGGACCCCAAAATGGGACCCCAAAAATGGGACCCCAAAAAAAGGGACCCCAAAAAAAGGGACCCCAAAATGAGACCCCAAAATGGGACCCCAAAATGGGACCCCAAAAAAAGGGACCCCAAAATGAGACCCCAAAAATGGACCCCAAAATGGGACCCCAAAATGGGAACCCAAAAATGGACCCCAAAATGGGACCCCAAAAATGGGACCCCAAAATGGGAACCCGGGATTGTCACCCCCCCACCCTAAAATGGGACCCCAAAAAGGGACCCCAAAAAAGGGACCCCAAAATGGGACCCCAAAAATGGACCCCAAAAAAGGGACCCCAAAATGGGACCCCAAAAAAGGGACCCCAAAATGGGACCCCAAAATGGGACCCCAAAATGGGACCCCAAAATGGGAACCCAAAAATGGACCCCAAAAATGGACCCCAAAAAAAGGGACCCCAAAAAAGGGACCCCAAAATGGGACCCCAAAAAAGGGACCCCAAAAATGGACCCCAAAATGGGACCCCAAAAATGGGACCCCAAAATGGGAACCCGGGATTGTCACCCCCCCCACCCTAAAATGGGACCCCAAAAAAGGACCCCAAAAAAAGGGACCCCAAAATGGGACCCCGGGTGTCACC
This sequence comes from Poecile montanus, assembly GCA_038429875.1. Taxonomy (NCBI): domain Eukaryota; kingdom Metazoa; phylum Chordata; class Aves; order Passeriformes; family Paridae; genus Poecile; species Poecile montanus. The sequence goes on along the minus strand of JBBLMP010000130.1, from coordinate 5,096 downwards.
CCCCAAAAAAGGGACCCCCAAAATGGGACCCCAAAAAAAGGACCCCAAAATGGGATCCCGGGATTGTCACCCCCCCACCCCAAAAATGGGACCCCAAAATGGGACCCCAAAAATGGGACCCCAAAAATGGGACCCCCGGGATTGTCACCCCTCCACCCCAAAAACGGGACCCCAAAAATGGGACCCCAAAAAAAGGGACCCCAAAATGGGACCCCAAAAGGATCTCGGGATTGTCACCCCCCACCCCAAATGGGACCCCAAAAAGGGGCCCCAAAAAAAGGGACCCCAAAATGGGACCCTGGGATTGTCACCCCCCCAAAAAAGGGACCCCAAAAAAAGGGACCCCAAAATGGGACCCCAAAATGGGACCCCAAAAATGGGACCCCAAAAATGGACCCCAAAAAAAGGGACCCCAAAAAAAGGGACCCCAAAAATGGGACCCCGCGTGTCCTCCCCCCAAAACAGGGACCCCAAAAAAGGGACCCCAGAAAAGGGACCCCGAGATTTCCCCCCCAAAAAAGGGACCCGGGATTGTCACCCCCCACCCCAAAAAAGGGACCCCAAAAAGGGACCCCGGGTGTCCCCCTCCCAAAATGGGACCCCATAAAAGGGACCCCAAAATGGGACCCCAAAAATGGACCCCAAAAAAAGGGACCCCAAAAAAGGGACCCCAAAAAAAGGGACCCCAAAAAAGGGACCCCGGGTGTCCCCCTCCCAAAAAGGGACCCCAAAATGGGACCCCAAAATAGGACCCCAAAATGGGACCCCAAAAGGATCTCGGGATTGTCACCCCCTCTCCAAAATGGGACCCCAAAAAGGGACCCCGGGTGTCCCCCTCCCAAAATGGGACCCCAAAAAAGGGACCCCAAAAAAGGGACCCCAAAATGGGATCCCGGGATTGTCACCCCCCCCACCCCAAAAAAAAGGGACCCCGGGTGTCACCCCCCAAAAAAGGGACCCCAAAAAGGGACCCCAGGTGTCCCCCTCCCAAAATGGGACCCCAAAAAAAGGGACCCCAAAAAAGGGACCCCAAAAAAAGGGACCCCGGGATTGTCACCCCCCCACCCTAAAATGGGACCCCAAAAAAGGGACCCCAAAAAAGGGACCCCAAAATGGGACCCCAAAAGGATCTCGGGATTGTCACCCCCCCAAAAAAGGGACCCCAAAAAGGGACCCCGGGATTGTCACCTCCCCAAATGGGACCCCAAAAAAGAGATCTCAAAAAAGGGACCCCAAAATGGGACCCCAAAAGGATCTCGGGATTGTCACCCCCCCAAAAAAGGGACCCCAAAAAAAGGGACCCCAAAAAAGGAACCATGGGGTTGTCACCCCCTCCCCAAAATGGGACCCCAAAAAAGGGACCCCAAAAAGGGACCCCAGGTGTCCCCCCCCACCCAAAAAAGGGACCCCAAAAAAGGGACCCTGGGGTTGTCACCCCCCAAAATGGGACCCCAAAATGGGACCCCGAGGTTGTCACCCAAAAAAGGGACCCCAAAATGGGACCCCGGGATTGTCACATCCCCCCAAAAAGGACTCCAGGTGTCCCCCCCAAAACAGGGACCCCAAAAATGGGAGCCCCAAAAAATGGACCTCAAAAAAGAGATCTCAAAATGGGACCCCAAAAAAGACCCTGGGGTTGTCAACCCCCCAAAAAGGGACCCCGAGGTTGTCACCCCCCACCCAAAATGGGACCCCCCAAAAAAGGGACCCCAAAATGGGACCCCGGATTGTCACCCCCCATCCCAAAAAAAGGGACCCCAAAAAAGGGGACCCCGGGATTGTCACCCCCCCCCCAAAAAGGCCTCCAGGTGTCCCCCCCAAAACAGGGACCCCAAAAAAGAGATCTCAAAATGGGACCCAAAAAAAGGGGACCCCAAAAAGGGACCCCGGGTGTCCCCCCCACCCAAAATGGGACCCCCCCAAAAAAGGGACCCCAAAACAGGGACCCCAAAAATGGAACCCCGGGTGTCCCCCCCCCCAAAAAAGGGACCCCAGAAATGGGACCTCGGGATTGTCACCCCCCCCAAAATGGGACCCCAAAAAAGGGACCCCAAAAAATGGACCCCAGAAAAGGACCCCGAGATTTCCACCCCAAAAAAGGGACCCCAAAAAGGGACCCCAAAAAAGACCCCGGGTGTCCCCCCCACCCAAAATGGGACCCCAAAAAAGGGACCCAAAAAAAAGGGACCCCAAAATGGGACCCCAAAAAAGGGACCCCAAAAAAGGGACCCCAAAATGGGACCCCGGGATTGTCACCCCCCCGCCCCAAAATGGGACCCCAGGAAAGGACCCAGAGATTTCCCCCCCAAAAAAGGGACCCCAAAAATGGGACCCCGGGTGTCCTCCCCCCAAAAAAGGGATCTCAAAATGGGACCCCAAAAATGGGACCCCAAAAAAGGGACCCCGAGGTTGTCACCCCAAAAAGGGACCCCAAAAAGGGACCCCGGGTGTCGCCCCCCACCCAAAATGGGACCCCAAAAAAGGGACCCAAAAAAAAGGGACCCCAAAAAAAAGGGACCCCAAAATGGGACCCCGGGTGTCCTCCCCCCAAAAAAGGGACCCCAAAAAAGAGATCTCAAAATGGGACCCCAAAAATGGGACCCCAAAAAAGGGACCCCGAGGTTGTCACCCAAAAATGGGACCCCAAAAATGGGACCCCAAAAATGGGACCCCAAAAAAGGGACCTCGGGAAAGAACCCCGAGATTTCCCCCCCAAAAAAGGGACCCCGGGATTGTCACCCCCCCACCCCAAAAAAGGGACCCCAAAAAAAGGGACCCCAAAATGGGACCCCAAAAAAGGGACCCCGGGTGTCCCCCCCACCCAAAAATGGACCCCAAAAAGGACCCAGGTGTCCCCTCCCCCCCCCCAAAAGGGACCCCGGTTCTGTCGCCCCCCCCCTCCCCTCCCCCCCCCCCGTGTGCGTCCCCCCCAAATCTCCCAGCCCCCCCCCCCTTCCCCTCCCCCACCGTGTTCGTTTGTCCCCAGAGGGACCCGGGGACCCCCCCCCGGTGTCCCCCCGGTGTCCCCTCCGTGTCCCCTCCCCCCGCTGTGTGTCCGCGTGGGGCCGGGGGGGTCCCCAAAGCCATAAAAGCCCCCCCAAAATAAACCCCCCCCTCCCCCCCCCCCAAAAAAAAAACAACAACAGAGAGCGGCCTGAGCCTCGTGAGATCGGGGACAGACGGACAGGGGGACAGGACAGGGGGACAGGGGGACAGACGGACAGGGGGACAGGGGGACAGAGGGACAGGGATGGGGATGGGGACAGGGGGACAGAGGGACAGGGATGGGGACAGGGATGGGGACAGAGGGACAGAGGGACAGAGGGACAGGGATGGGGATGGGGACAGGGGGACAGACGGACAGAGGGACAGAGGGACAGACGGACAGGGGGACAGAGGGACAGGGGGACAGGGATGGGGACAGGGGGACAGGGGGACAGAGGGACAGGGATGGGGATGGGGACAAGGGGACAGAGGGGACAGGGGGACAGGGATGGGGACAGACGGACAGGGGGACAGAGGGACAGGGACAGGGATGGGGACAGGGGGACACTGAGGGGGTTGGGGCCATTGGGGACATCCCAGGGGACATTGGGGACACGGGAGGGGGTTGGGAAATTGGGGGACACGGCGGGGACACTGGGGACACTGAGGGGACATTGGGGACATTCCAGGGGACACTGGGGACAGGGGGGGACACTGAGGGGACATTGGGGACACTGAGGGGACATTGGGGACAGGGGGCGCGCGGGGGGCGGTGCCGCGCGGGGGGGGGGCGGGGTTTCCGTTGTCCCCGCCCCCCGGGTGCCCCCTCCCCATCCCCGCTCCGAACGGAGCCGAACGGAGCCGAACCCGAGCTCGTGTGGAGCCGAACGGAGCCGAACCCGAGCTCGAGTGGAGCCGAACGGAGCCGAACCCGAGCTCGAGCGGAGCCGAACGGAGCCGAACCCGAGCTCGAGCGGAGACGAACGGAGCCGAACCCGAGCTCGAGTGGAGCCGAACGGAGCCGAACCCGAGCTCGAGCGGAGCCGAACGGAGCCGAACCCGAGCTCGAGCGGAGACGAACGGAGCCGAACCCGAGCTCGAGTGGAGCCGAACGGAGCCGAACCCGAGCTCGAGCGGAGACGAACGGAGCCGAACCCGAGCTCGAGTGGAGCCGAACGAAGCCGAACGGAGCCGAACCCGAGCTCTAACGGAGCCGAGCGCATCCGAGCCCGAGCCCGAGCGCAGCCGAACCGAGCCCGAACCCTCCCTAAGCGGAGCCGAACCCTCCCGAAGAGGGGCCGAACGCAGCCGAACTGCGCCGAACCGAGCCCGAACCCTCCCGAAGCGGGGCCGAGCGGAGCCGAACCGAGCCCGAACCCTCCCGAAGCGGGGCTGAGCGGAGCCGAACCGAGCCCGAACGCTCCCGAAGCGGGGCCGAACCCTCCCGAAGCGGGGCCGAGCGGAGCCGAGCGCGGGCGGGGGCGCGGGGCCCCGGCGGCCGCTGGAGCGATGCTGAGGCCCGGCCCGGTGAGTGGGACCCCCCCAGTACGGACCAGTAACCCCCATCCCCCCTCCCAGTATGGACCAGTAACCCCCATCCCCCTTCCCAGTAACCTCCATCCCCCTCCCAGTACGGACCAGTAACCCCCATCCCCTCCCAGTATCTCCCATCCCCCCTCCCAGTAACCTCCATCCCCCTCCCAGTCCGGACCAGTAACCCCCATCCCCCCTCCCAGTATGGACCAGTATCTCCCATCCCCCCTCCCAGTATGGACCAGTAACCCCCATCCCCCCTCCGGCACGGCCCCGGCCCCCCCCGCATCCCCCTCCCAGTCCCGCCCAGTATGGACCAGTCCCTCCCAGTATGGACCAGTCCCGCCCAGTATGGACCAGTCCCTCCGCATCCTCCCCCCAGTCCCTCCCAGTCCCTCCCAGTTCCCCCCCCCCGTCCTTCCCAGTCCCTCCCAGTACGGACCAGTCCCTCCGCATCCTCCCCCAGTCCCCCCCCCAGTTCCCCCCCAGTCACTCCCAGTCCATCCCAGTTCCCCCCCAGTTCCCCCCAGTCCATCCCAGTTCCCCCCAGTCCCCCCCAGTCCATCCCAGTTCCTCCC
>JBBLMP010000129.1:0-40003 GCA_038429875.1 Poecile montanus | reverse complement strand
CCTTCCCTTCCCTTCCCTTCCCTTCCCTTCCCTTCCCTTCCCTTCCCTTCCCTTCCCTTCCCGCGCCTTCCCTTCCCTTCGCCTTCCCGCGCCTTCCCTTCCCTTCCCGCGCCTTCCCGCGCCTTCCCTTCCCTTCCCGCGCCTTCCCTTCCCTTCCCGCGCCTTCCCTTCCCTTCCCGCTCCTTCCCTTCCCCTTCCCTTCCCTTCCCTTCCCTTCCCTTCCCTTCCCTTCCCTTCCCTTCCCTTCCCTTCCCTTCCCTTCCCTTCCCTTCCCTTCCCTTCCCTTCCCTTCCCTTCCCTTCCCTTCCCTTCCCTTCCCTTCCCTTCCCTTCCCTTCCCTTCCCTTCCCTTCCCTTCCCTTCCCTTCCCTTCCTTCCCTTCCCTTCCTTCCTTCCCTTCCCTTCCCTTCCCTTCCCTTCCCTTCCCTTCCCTTCCCTTCGCGCCTTCCCGCGCCTTCCCGCGCCTTCCCTCCTTCCCTTCCCTTCCCTTCCCTTCCCTTCCCTTCCCTTCCCTTCCCTTCCCTTCCCTTCCCTTCCTCCCTTCCCTTCCCTTCCCTCCCTCCCCTCCCCTCCCTCCCCTCCCCTCCCTCCCTCCCCTCCCCTCCCCTCCCCTCCCCTCCCCTCCCCTCCCCTCCCCTCCCCTCCCCTCCCTCCCTCCCTTCCCTCTTCCCTCTTCCCTCTTCCCTTCCACCTAGGGTGGGTTTTCCAGGTACTGACTTAATTTCATGTATCAGTGGCACAGCCATGACTCCAGAGCACCAACTCTTTCAAGTTAAAGCACACTCCCGCTGCTGGTCAGCTTTTGCTGATGATTATGTTCTTTAAAATGTGAGGTTTTTTAGTTTGTATCTTACTTTTAAAACAAATTTACCCCAGAGGCAAATCATTCTTCTCTTGTTGTAGTACAGAATGGAACATTCTATAACATGGCAAAAGTCATTACAACCCTCATATTTGAATCAATTTCAGACTAATGATCTGTTTTCCAAAGTTGCCGGTTATTTTTTTGGCATTATTTTGGGTGTTTCTAAAACTGGTGTATTCTTCACTGTTACCATTAGAATTATATAAAGCATATTGTTTACAGAGATGTGAAATGCTTTAAAAGCTGCAATTGTCCAAATTGAAATTTATTTAATCGGGAACAATGTCCTGGACATCCAGGTGGTAATAAACATTTTTCAACTGCATACAAACTGTGAATTGCATTTGAAATTAAATCTCCACATTAAAATCTGCATTGCTGAACCTCCTGCTGGCAGCCACCGTTCTTCTGAAAAGTGACATGGTCCCCTGGCACTGGTGGGGTGGGAGGTTCTCGCACAGATGTTGCTGAATGCTTGCTTATCGCTCTTCCCATACTGGGACTTTGTGTCCACATATGCCAAAAAAAGTACAAAGGATGCAAGGTGTGTGAGGAATACAGGAGGGGGCCACCTCAGATTGAGTAACTATAGATGTTTTGTCCCTAACACACAAGGTGGAAACCGCTTTATAAACCCCTATTAAAGCAGCATATTGCTGATGTCACAAATTATGTCATTTTTCAGCAAGCTGTTAGGTAGCAGCAGGATACTTAGAGGTCCCAATCTGAGTGCACAGCTTGAAGCCTCATCATCCATTGACGTCTAGGAAATACTCCCCTGGCCCTCTGTTTACAAATAATATATCAAGAATCAGGATGCCCACAAATGAACTTTCAGGCACTGAGCTAAAGGAAATGTGTTTGCGAGTCTATATTTCTAGACATATATACATGTATACTATACATTAGTCTATTTGTGTATGTGCATGTGTGCATTTGTGAGTAAAGTAACTGAAGTCTGCAGTCTGACATTAGATTTCTTTAACCACCATTTTTTCTTTATTCCTTGATATATAGAGTGGATTCTTCATGACCAGTTTCACCCACAGAATCTCCACCAAAGTTAGAGATATCCACATCAAAAAAGGGTATACCAAGTACTCCATTTTTTCACCTCTTCAAAACAGCGAGGGTATAAAAAGTCCTCTGATTTAACAAAAGCTACATAGGAAGAGATTTACCTGTAATGGAGTTGTGCAAAATAAAATCACAGAAATGTAAACACACTTACTCATTAGTACAGCAGAACAGCTTGTTGGAGGCTGTCCTCATCTCCTGAATAAACCATATTTACTCAAAAACATGCCTTTCCCCCCCACTAGAGTGGAATCCATCATTGTGTTTTCCCAACAATTCACATGCACTTGGGAGACAACAGCCTACATTAGAAGACATAAAATACATAGTATGTGGCCTGAAGTTGCAAAACAGATGAAGAGAAGGAATTAAATTCAAAGCTAGCTGTGCCAAACTCATCAGTGGGTGCTTTAAACCCCCTCCCCATGTACTAGTGGGAGCCAAAGATGCAGCGTCAAGGCACAGCTTTGAATTGCCTGATTTTTGCCAGCGTGGTAGCATCACTCCCCTGGCAGAATGAGGGTCCTGGCAGGGAGATGGATTAGATGGCCAAACTTGGAATTTTAATCCCCACACCCTCTCTCTCCCTACACCAATTCCAGTATTTTGTTACCTATTTACTGACGTAGTTGGCGGTAACTTCCTCTACTGGAAATATTACAGGGTTGGATTAGCTTCTCCTCTACAGCGTATCCCTGCTTTAACTACCACTGCAGCTATCCCCCACTATCTGCACCATAAATACTGTTGCTTACAGAAACATGATTACAGGATTAGAGTTATTGGGCCCCCGCCCAGACGAATGCAGTGACACAGCATAGCACTGGCACCTCCGAAAGCTACGCTGACCTCAGGCATCTCTACATCAAAGGCCATGGCCACAATCTGAGCTTCATTAGCTTTCAAGGCTGAAGTTACAGGAGCACTACTTCCTCAGCCGCTAATGGGAAACATTCTCCTCCATTTGCTGTTGAGGTGTTAAAAGTTCCTCTTAACATCAGTTACTGAGCTACAGCTTCACCGGTATCCCAGTAAAATAAAAATGAGTTGTGGAGTGGGAGCTGAGTTCAAATTGAAAAGTTATGTTGGACATCCCTTACTCAAGCAAAGGGCAGTCACCAGCACAGGGATACTTCGTTAGGAAGGACTACAGGGGGAGGTGCACCCCTAATCCCAGACTGGGAGCCATAGGGAAATTCCCACAGCTCCTGAAGGGTTTAATATGGTTGTAACCAACTGTTTAATGACGGAGGTATGTGAAGAAGGATGCTCTGGTTTTCATTTGTAGGATGTGATGCGGGTGATTATGCAGCTAGCTGCAGCTCAGAGTGTCATCGAGTCCGTATCCACCACGAGAGGTCTGTGATCTGTGGTGGTAACTCCTCCAGCCCCCTGGGTTGATCTGAACCTGCAAAGAGCAAACCTGAGAGGCAGCATATAATTCCAGAGAAAAAAGCTACTCAGAGAGAGATCCACAAGGTGATAAAGCACTAAACTGGACCAAACTGAATTTTTTCTCCTAGCATACATTTCCTATGTGGAAATTTCTCTGAAATTTCAGTATACATCAGTTCCTCTTTACACAGCTGGAACATTAGTGTTTCCTTTGTCTTGTCTATTTAGATGATGCATTCTGGCATACAGGTCACCTCTTACTGTGTTTGCACAGCTCTAGCAAAGTAGTTTGGGGCTTGCAGTCTTTACCCTAATTGAAGAAACCAGATAAATGTCTAGATGATATGAAAGAAACCCCAATGTTTCACGTCTCTCTATCCAGAAGGGGGATGAAGTATTTGTTCCATGAAAATACTTGAGAATGGTAGGACACAGTCCACCACAGTGAGCACAGAAAAGCAGGAACTGGCTTTGTATGAGAATGAAGAGGCTGAAATGCATAATTTGCATTAAAAGACCTCAAGAAGAATAATTTTTAAAAAATACTTTTTAAAAAAGAAAAAGAGGAAAGTAGAATAGAGCTAGAGGATTTACACTGAAGGGCTTGCTTTTCCTTTTTCAGTCCAGCTAGCCTTCTCTGGTGCTTCACCCATTATAATTTCTACTTTTTGAGCTGGTGCTGAATAAAGTGGCTTGCCCATGAGCCTCCCAGCTGGGCCTGCTGGATAAGGTGGGCTGGTAAGGTGCTGCCAGGGATAAGGCTATGGAATTACAGGCTGGCCTCTGGAGCTAAGCTGCTCCTTCTCCTCAGGAGGTAGGAGACTTCCCCAGGTCTGAGGAGCTCCTTGTGGCTGAAAGATTTCATGGAAGATATTAGCAGGCTCACATGCCGCCTTCAGAGTTTTCTCCAGCTTGTATGCTTGATAAAGCTTAGAAGCTTTCTTCAGCTGGCAAATTTAACTTAATCTCTTGGGTTTGTTCTGCCCTAAGCATTCTGCTCATGTTATCAGAGCTCATTTCAGTTTCCCAAGCTTAGGGCTGGGTTAGGAGCTGAGGCATGTTTAGAAACCAGAGTAAGAAGAATTCTGCCGATTTTCAGCTAAGCACATTTTCACCACAGAGATTTACAAAAAGGCATTTATTTCCTAGGAAGTTGTCACTGGATTTCTTCTTAAATTAAATTACTATCATTCAAAGAAATAGGAAATTCCTCATTATGTGTACGTTTTTCCTGAAATACTGATTCTTTCCAGGCTTTCCCTTTGCAGAGCAGTGACCCCCAGCTCAAACACTGCAACAGCTCTCTGACTAGTGATGGCTTAAGTATGGCAGCAGCAGTCACTGCTGTTACAGCAGAAATCCAAGCCCTTTTTTGCTTTGCAAACCTGATGATGCTAATTAGAAGCACTCACTCCCTTTACTGAGTAAGATCAGAGGGGGTGTGGAGGCATGGGTTGACCCAGGGAGAGTAAAGAGGGCTCTTCTCCCTGTCAGCACCAGGACCTGCAGCCTTTACTCTCATTGCACATGACACACATACAGCTCTGCAGTCATTTTCATTATTTCAATTACTTTCATTCATCATTTTTATAATTTTCATAATTTCCATTATTTTCTCAGTTTGGGACAAGGCAGCATGTGGAGTGTGGTACAGTTAAATGAACGCAAAAAGGCTCAACAGTGGTAATGGGGTCCAGGCGAGAGAGCAGCTCTTTAGAGCCAGCACGTTCTTTAGAGGTGATGTATACCAGTTTTTGGTGTGTCACTAATGATTATTGCTGAAATGATTTTAAGGTGCTCAAAGCTCCGTGGAAGGGTCTAATCCAAGGCCTAGAAATGTGGACAGGAATTTTGTATTGAGAGGAGCCAAAAAAATGCAAAGTTTTAAAAATCCAGAAAAAAATTATTTCTAAAACTGTCTTTATATAAGAAAATAAAATGGGGGAAGAAAACAGTTTCTCTCTTCCTCTGGCTTGCCAGCATGCTTTGATGGAAAACAGGGAGGTGATTTCAAGAACACTTGCTCCAGCCTCCTGTTCATAAGTAGCAGGAAGGCCTGTCAAACCTGTCAAACTCCTTGAGCTCCTGGGGTTTACAGACTTCTCTAAGCTACCCCAAGCTAAACCACAATCCCATAAAGAAGCCTTTTCAGTAAAACCTTCTGCCATTTGCCTGAAGCAAACATATCACTCATTAAAAAAAAAAAATATTTCTCATTTGGAAACATCCCTTCCCCCTGTGCTCGCTCTCTCCTGGTGAAGCCACAAGCAATGGCCTTGCACCATCAGTTCTTTGCAGAAACCTGCCACCACAGGGTATGTCAGAGACCAGAATCTGCAGTCCATAAAGAGACCAAAGCCTTGCTGGTTCAAGGAAAATCTGGTTTGGGTAAGGACTGCAGAAATTACCTGGCTTCAATCAGAGCTCAAGGGCAGTGTCGGATGGCTTGCATTCATTTCTGTGCCTTGCCTCTTGGTGGACTTCTCTGAGGTCCTTGACTCCAGGTAGCTGCCAAGGTGCATGGCCTACACTCTTTGCTAGAGATCTAGAAGAGAGCTCCAGGCAGTCTGGCCTTTGCCCTTCCTTTTGCTCCCTATATTGCCTCATCCTTTCCCTGAAATTTGTTGTGAAAACAAAGGCTCTCAGATAATCGCCGCCGGTACCAGCCTTCGTCTTCATGCTACACCAATGGCTGTGGCTCCCCAAACTCCCCTCTGTACCTGCCCTGCCAGCACATGGAAACCTGCAGTGCCACAGATCCAAGACACCAGCTGGCCATGGAACAAGTCTCTGCAATTCTAAGGACCACTGTTGTGTTATAGTGCCTAATCCAGTGATAGAAATAAATAGTAGCCCCAAAAGAAGAGGGCAGACGTGAAGCAGCAGTCACTTTGGAGGCATTTCTGGATTTATTTGAATGGAATTGCAGGGGCACATTCTGCCCTGAGTGACTATAGGTTTGTCAGCTATTTTCAAAAATCATTTTGGGCTTGTCCCAACGGGCATATGTCTCTGGCAATTATCTGACTAGTTTTATGTCAAGCCATATTCTTTGATTTATAGGTGGCAGATCAGAGGACAAGACACCATACTTTTCTCATGTTTGAAAGACATGCTGTTTTTCATGTTATTTTTTCATGTTTTTCTACTTGCTGAGGGTAACAGAATCCCACTCAAAGTCCATGGCAGAACCATAGCAACATCATAATGAATGGAAGAGTGATTCCTCAATGGGAACAAAATGTGGAAACGTCAAGATGCAATTTATTCACAATATGTGAGACACTCTCTGGCAAGAGTTAAGCAGTCGTCAGAACATGTATCATGAGGGCAGAGGTGGAGCAGAAGTAAATCTGTTGACAACACAGTAAACAATGATACCATAAAAACTAAAGCAAAATTTAAAACATACCCCAAAATACAGGTTTTGAAACCTGGCACTTAGTCTGTGCTATGAGCTGAAATCTTGTTTCATTTTACACCTGCTCCTACTCAGCAAACAGCTAAAAACTCTTCAGCAGAGGCTGAAATGTTCATATTGTGTGTAAAAGGAACAGTACATGGACAATATTATAATTGTTGCTGTCCAGAGTGCAAAATATGAAAACAAAGTTAAAAGGAGAGAGAACCAGCCTAACATACTTCCTTAGGACCTAGAGCTACTGACTCCATAATTAAGCCTCCTAATAGACACAATCAGACATATGACAGAAAACATGAATCAATCTCCAGTTCATTGCCCAAGTTCCCATGGACTGAGACTTCTCCGTGACAAAGGAACCTACACATATTTCTAGATAATACTCATCCACAACCATGGCTTTTATCCAGAAGTGGTGCATAGCCCTATATATTAACAAACACATACAACTACTATAGTTGTTGAATTTATAAATGTACTTGCAGGAAAGAACACAAATGTAGCAAGAACCACGGACAGAAAAATTTTAGATGCAAAAAAACCCTGTTTAGATGACAAAAAAACCCTGCCCTGTCTTGAAGCTCTTTTCCCTTATGCTTCATGCTTTTGTTACTTAAGTATAACCACTGTAGTTCAGGCCAAATAATGGCCAGCAAGCCAGAAATCCTGTCTCCAAGGGTGTGTGCTGGGTTCCCAATGAAAAGAATGAGGGTATGCACAGACACTTCCAGTGCACTTCCACAGTCCACTCACCTCCTCCATCTGTACAGGACAGCGAGATACCCCAGCTCATTGCAGGGTCTCAGACCCTGCACCAACACTGATCTGTTTTGTAAAGGCCAAAATCCTTACAAAAAGTTCACATAATGAGCAAATAGGACAAACAATACATTTATCTGGGACCTGAGCAGCTAAGATAGCCCAGTCCTGTGCTTTGTGTGTTAGGCCACATTGTTTAGTAATAGCCAAGCTTGAAAAGGTACAGGGAAAAATTGGAAAAGGTTTCATCGTTCTGATAAAACAAGTAGCATCCTCAAAACTGTATTTACAAGAAAAAAAAGTAGCCAGTACTTTGCCTAAGGTTTATGCATGATGTGCTAAAACTGAGGGTTGACACACCAGTGGGCTAGGTGGAAGCAGAACAGATCTCAGGACTGTTCACTTTGTCTGGGAAAGAGTTGACAGGATACACAAAACCAATGCATGCTCGAGGCAGCCATGCTGGCTTCTGCTCCACTGGAAAGAGAAACATTTGCCACATGGAATCAGAAAACATTGGCAGGAAAATAACTTTAATTTCTGAACCTGAAAAAGAGTGTTGCAAGCATTAAAAAATAGGAAAAAAAAAAAAAGCAGGGAAGGAGAACATTCACCTGGACTCTCTAATTTCACCTTCAGGCTCTGAGCCTGTGATGAGTATGTTTGAACGGAATGAGTTTGTGAGAGAAATCTTAAAGGCAACTTCTGAATGCAAGATGGGGGAAAAGGATGTGTACTCATCCCCTGTGGGCTGGGACAAGGATAAACAATACTTCTTGGAGGAAGGCAAAGCAGCTGTCCTACACCAGTTACCAGCACAGACACGTGGCTGATGTTACAGATGTGTACATGTAGTTATATACACACATACTGGAAAAGGCAGTGGAAGAAATCACAGCTATAACATGGACTCTGCAAACATTCAACCTTCTACATGTCTCTTGATTTCCACCTTGAATCAGCTTAGGACTCAGAAGAAAGACAAAAGGCATATTTGTTTCTAGCCAGCCATATCAGAGAGTGACAAAAACCTTATGAGACATTTTGTCTCATCTACAACCTTCCATGCCTGTTGTCATTTGCCTCCTGAGCCTAATGGAAACCTGCCCTGGATGGTCTGTTCTTTGTTATTCTTTCAATTTCCTTGTCTTTTATTTATTTCCCTTGCCTCTCAAGAGCCGTTCAGAGGTCCCATTACTTCCTGCTGGCCAGGGAAGGCTGTGAGAACAAATAGTTATATTGGATTAAAATACACACACTACCACAAGAAAAACAGAGAGAAGGGGGCAAGGGACTTGCTTAGCAAAGGGTGGTGGAAGTCATGGGACAGAAAGCTGCCAGAAATATTGAAGCAGGGTTTTATGTCAAGACTTGTTTTAGACGTGATCTCTGCAAGGAACAGGGCATCTGAATTTTTACTGTGTCGATGCTGCCATTTGAACCTGAATATCTTGAATTCATTCAGTGTTTCCTTTGGATTTTAAATGAAAGTGTGTTTGGAATAATGCAAATTCCAGTTCTTGGCAGCGTGGATTCTCCTGGTACCAGAGGAGCCGGTTGCTGCTACATCAGGAAGGGAGTTCAGTGTGCACAGTGTGCTCCCCCTCTACAGCAAAGGGGCTACACCCACCATCATCCTGGAGGGACACAACATAATTGCCAGAACCATGGGCATCATTAACCCCCCCATCTCTAGGGCAAATGAACACTGTGGTCCGTGCTTGACCCAGGCAACAGCAGATTGTATCTGCTGCATTTGGAAATTTTCCTTTCTGTCATCTGTTAAAAAAATTATTAGCAGGTGCTGAATATTGCGGCCTCCAACCTAGAGACCAAGAGCCAAAATACCAGAGGGGGAAAAGTCAGTTCTTGACAACCACCTGACTCCAGGGCTGGATGAGCCAGAGAGACAATCTGCTACTATGGGAGATGCCACATCAGAGGAGGGAAGTGGTAGCACCTCCTGCAATTAGTTTTTTTGTTGTTGTTGGTTTTTTTTAAGCTACAAGTGGCAAGGGCCAATTCCTTGCCTCTGTGAAGTTTTAAACCCAGTGATCCTTTCTGGTGTCATAAAAGAGTTAGACCAGCTCACATCTGATCAAAAAAGGTTAGGCTACCTGTGCACCACTCAGAATAACAAACTAGTCATTTAACATTAGCTGTGTAAATGGAACACTGCTATGCATGCACATCCCAGTGAACACAGGAGAATAAATTCTTATGTGCCATGTAATCATACACACACTGGTGTAAAAATGGGCTGATATAAAATAAATATGCATATAGCTATGCCTTTGCCTCTTCCAGCCTCCGGGTTATAGCATTGCCAATGTGTTGACATAAAAATGCAGTTTTATGGATCACATCTCAATAGGAATGTGTGAAAAGGGATTTTGTTTTGGCTACAGCTCAGTCTCTTAATATAATTATAATTACTATTTTTACTACTACTGCTACTACCACTACCACAGTGAATTGGGAGCCCCCTTGCTTCTACCTATGGTACAAATAACAAGAACAAGCCTGACTTAAAATACAGGACAGCTGAAAGAGGGACAGACATAACACAATTAATTATCTCCAAGATGGAGTAAAAGGACAGGAGGTGAATGTAGGATTCAGCTCTCTAAAATTCCAGTCCCTGGTGTGGCCTGGGCCCTCTCTGACACAACCCATACATGGCTTTCTCAGGGAAGAAGAGGGGGGAAATTATTTTATTGGTGCAATGGGGGGCGTGGCTTTTGTTACAATTGGTGTAGCCTAGCTCGGCACTCCCGGTGTTTTTGCAGCAGAGATGGAGTTAACTCTTAGTGAGGGTTGTACCACATGCCCAGGGCTGGTTGGTGGTGGCCTTGGCTGCACCTGGACAGTTTCCCCGTGACACTGTGGGCCACCACGGGGGCAGCTGTGCAGCAGAGGTAGCAGCTTGCTCAGGTATAAACGGACTGAAAAATACCTGGAGGCAAGAGCCAAGCAAGCCTTTCTTTCCTCCTTTCTTTTTTCACCTGCTTGCCTTTATTAGGGCCATACTGCGAGTCACTGTGCTTCATTTCAGCCTGAAAATCAGAAATATCTCTCCTTGACAGTTTGTCAATATAGAAGAATTTTTTTAAAATCTCTCCAAGGACAAAAAAAAAGCATTTTGAGTGCCATTTTGGCATTTGCCAGATCTCTTGTTGTTTCATGCTGGGTTCTGCTGGGTGCTTTATGAAAAACCCTCTAAAAATGCCACTTTCTTTCTGACAGTGATCTGAACCACGGGCGCACAGCCCGTGCAGCCGGGAAGCATCCCCACCACATTGCTCTATACCAGCCACCCTTGTTCTGAGGTAGCTGTTTTCTGCCAGCTCTGGGGCTCAAAAAAATTAAATAAAAGAGAATGAGAGCACACTCTCCCCTCCTCCCCTGCTGAAAAGGAACATTTTGAGAGAAAGGGGCAGAAAACGCAACACGAGCCTCTTCAGTAAGCGGCAGCGGGCTCACAAGGAGTGGGAAAGCTGTCTGCCAGGAGGCCAAATGGTTTGCCTGCAGCTCCAGAAAAAGAGACGTTATTTGGTTGAAATCATTTAAAGAAAACAAAGGATGACTGCTACATGCCTGCCCATGATCGTCTGGAGCACTGTGCTGTTGTGGGGTGTTTATGCCAACCAAATGGCAGCAAAATGCCAGTGTGTGGCACAGGGCCGTACACAGGCACGCCTGCGGGACCAGCCCCCGACAGCTCCGCACACGGCAGCCAACGCATCCAACCCCAAGGAAGGGACGATGTCCTGCTCATTATCTCCATTTTACAGGTGTTGGAAGGGAGGCTGGGGAGATTTGCCACCAAGGGGGTCTGTCAGAGCTGGGATTAGTGGCTGTGTGTCCCAGCTCTCAGCCCTGCACACAGACCATGTCTCTTGGAGCAGATTCGGGGGAAGATTTTTATTTTTCTCACACAAGAGAGAAAAGAAACATCTTCCAGCTTCCACTAAGGGAATTATTTCTTCCTGCCAATGCCAAATTGATTTGTCTTAAGGGCACTGTTAGTATTAGCTGAGTTAGAAATCCATATTGTCAATTAAAACTTTACATCATCCCAGAGAGACCCTAAAGAAGATAGGCTTTCAGAAGCAAGAATAACCAAGTTTGCATAATGATCATCAGCAACGAGAACTATCATTTAGGAAAACTTGTAAACGATCCTGCTCTGCTAGCTGTCCATGTAGTCACAAATACCAAATTATTTGCACGTATGTCACTAAAAAAACCTACACTACCCCGAAATACTTTCCCCGTTTTGGACTTCCTCTTTCCAGCCATCCAGCATCAATCCTGCTCTGAAACCCTTCAGTGCCAAAAGGAGTGTGAAGATTTCCTACCTCATTACTGCCTTTCAAAGGCAGCCACAACCACAAAAAATAGACCTCAGGGAAGGGGGAGAAAATCTCTGCATGCTCAGAGTCCCACCTGCCAGTTATCCCCTCTCCTTTGTGCTTTGAAGAAGTATCTCACCTCTTACAAGGGAAACAAGTTTGTCATGGAGGGAGATGTGGTTAGTAATTCTGTCTGTTTCCCTTGCCTCCTCTGAGCTGACAATTCCATCTCTCTCCCGTGCTACAAAAAGAAAGAGTCAGTCTTGAACCAGACTGACTCCCTGGCACCCCTGGTTCCTTCCAAGTCATGCATTTTCCAAACTGTCCTTTAAAAATTCAGTGCTGGTGGCTGAAGAGATGGTTAGCCAGCAGCAACTGGACCATGACAGAAATGTGAGTTTATAACCTGGCAACATAATTTTGGCTCTGAAATGTAATTGATCCCATTATGATCTCTGCACTCCAAGACCTGAGTTTTAAATAATCTTTCATTGAAACATAATGTCCTGAGTGTATTTCAGCTTTAGTGAAGTTTAGTTTATGATCTGTTCCTGGCCCTTCTCAGCTATCAGTGATATTTTCCCAGTGCCTCTCTTGCTGCTTTAATGCTGCCTCAGTTAATAATACCTGCTGGAGAGGCAGCAGCATCTCTTGGCAAACTAAATGTGCACAGTCTCAAGAGTCAAAATCTGAATATGTATAGAGCACGTAAGTAATCATTAATGCATAGCACGTCCCCTCTGGTCATTCAAATAAATTATTGACATGAACATCAACAAGAAACAAACCAGGTGCTGCCCCAGTGGTTGAGACCCCATAGGTAAGCATAAATTATCAGAGTGCTTCAAAATTTCTAAACCTTCTGAAAATGAAAGAATAATCATGCAGTGCTGATTGTAAAGATATGTGTGTGCACATACATGTCTGTGTTTGTGCTTGAGCATGTATCACACCTTAACATGTGCACGCCATCATGTTGTAGCCTTAATCATTTGTCTTAAATGGCTGGTGAGGGTTCCCTATAGCATCTATATGTGCATAGCAAAGATTCACACTTGCCATGCCACTTCTTATTACCACACAGTCTACAAATTGCTTCTGGAAAAGTGTAATCCTGGTTTTACCTCTATATTTTAAAAATAATTTTCCCGTGTATTATCTCTTCACAGCTTTTTACATTTACGCTTTTACTCTCCAAATGCCTTGACTAGAATGCTATATCCCTGAACAGAAATATATTCCCCCCTGCTATTTTTCTGCAGGAGCCTTGTTCATTCAGAAACAAGGAAAAAAATACAAATGATTGTTTTTAAATTCCCCAACGTGCGGAGCTCAGACAAGCCACAGATGCAAATGTGGAAAGCAAATGTAGTGCTGGCATTAGGAAATGGCTGGGTTCACTGTGCTTGTAAGAAAGCACCTTTATTATTTAGGCATGATTGTAAGCTGCCATTTTGATAAAATCCCTGGGTTTCTGGACTGGGTACACAGAAGCTGGCACGACACATCTACTGTAGCCCCATAATACCCAGCCATCAATCAAGGACCTTCTGCCAGCACTGAGCTACACTCATTCCCAGAGCTGGCAGCCACAAACAAGCCTGCACATCCATGTCACCAGCAACTCACGTATTGTCACATTGCTCCCTTTTGTCATTGGGGAGCACCAGGCCCTGTGCTAGCGCAGCAAATGGTACTGCTGCGCTCCATGAGCCAGAAGCCCAGTGCTGCCATGGGGAATCCTGAGCTGGATGTTGTCCTGTTGTGTCAGAGCATGGGCACTGCGCTAGCAGGGGTACAGGTGCCATCCTTCCCCCAGGTGGTGAAGGCTGCCCTCCTCAAAGCAGCAGACAAAAAAATGTGCACAGTCCTCTCCCCTGGGGACCAGCCTGGGCTGGCTGCACATTCATTTCAGCATTACCCTTTCCAGTCCCGTATCTGGGCTGCCCAGCTGCCCAGCCAGAGGATGTGGTACGTGTTCCTCCCCACCCCTCTCCCTGCTGGCTTGTCAGACCGTCAGGTTCTCTGGGGAGGGTGGAAGCTGCAAGTGATGCTTCTGGTAGGACAGCAGGTAAGATGGACTTGGCGATGATTTGGCCCCATGTTTTCCAGCAGTCAGAACAATTTTTTTAAATAAAATCCTCAGCCTTGACACTTTTAATTTGCTTTAGATACAATAAATGGGTTTTGTAAAATTCTTAGTTCTTCAACAGATAGACAGCTGAGAAAGGGAGGGAGCAATGCCTTAATCCCTAGGAAAGATGTGACTCTGCTTCTTAAGTGACAAAGTAATAAAAATTAAGAAAACACTACAAAACAGGCCATTAATATAAGGCCACATCTTCCATTAAATGAGACCTTGCTGTCACTCTGTGCTCCATGCTCTGTACAGTGGTAAGGGGTTGGTAGTGTCCTTGGAGAGCTCAGAGGGGAAGGCAAGTGGATGCCAGCAGCATCATCTTCCTTTCAAGGTTGTTTTTCTTTCCCTTATATTCTGGGAAAATCCCTGTGGAATTTATTCTTCTAATCAACATGATCTGAGGGTATTTGTGTGAGACTGGTGCCTATGTGGAGGGAGGGCTGGGAACCATGTGTAGGTATGTGCATGTGTAATCTGTGTCTAGAGAGATTTTAGCCGCGATTGCAGACATTGTCTCTTTTTGGGTAAAACACAAAGCAGAACTGGAGCAGCCAAGAGGCAGAGAGATTTATGCTTTATGGTACCTTACAACACACTGAATGTAGCCCCATTTACATAAAGTAAATATGTAAATATGCATATGTAAATATGCTATAAAATGTTGCTAAATCCTTGCCAACTCATTACCATCTTAGGAAACTGGGACTATTGACCTCCCTGCTTCTCTACCCCACTGGAAGAGCCCAATGCCCACAGTTCATTTTTGTATTTGGGCCTAAGTTCTTCCCATTTTCTCTACTTTAAATTTAAGAGCCACCTGGTGCAGAATTGCATGTACCCAGCTCAGTTCCCTCTCCAAAGAACTGCCTGGCAGGTTCATACCCCTGAAAAGATCCCAGGTGCCAGCTGCAAGCATCAAACCCTATGGGTATGCTCCCAGGTAAATCTCATTCCTGGGTTATATTTCTCTAACCCTGGCAGGATGCACTAAATGGCAAATGCATCTGGCATATGAATATTGCCAGCTAGAGAACAGAAATAGAAATAGAATAAGTACTGATGAAGTAAATGTTAATAAAATCCTGGGCAGATTGCCCTGGGTCAGGTGATGGCACAAAATAATTCAAGGTTTTCAGGCATTGCATGATGAACACTTTCAGGGGAGGGTTTTGGGGTTTTTTTCTGTGCTAGAGAGCAGAGGTAAAAAGAATCCAAAGGCTGTCCCCAACAGTTAGGCACACTCGGGCACTTGGGTACAACTGTTGAAGCCAGCGCCTGGTGCTGCCCTGGCTCGCCACCAGCAAACTTGGAACCTAAAAGTCTGCTCTGGGCCAAGCCTGCTTCCCTGTCTTGCAAGAAATGAGAACAAAAAAGTCAGAGGAGGCCCCCCACAATGAGGGTATCTGAGCTGGGATAGAATCAAAGCAGCAGACTCCTGTCTTTGGCCTGCCCTGGCCCTTGGCCCTTGGGATTGAGGCTGTGCCTAACCTTGGTCTGAGCTGGGCTGGTTTGTATTTGGCTATAGTTTCAAAAGCAAAGTCTTATGTCACTGTGGAGAGTCTGCATTTTTGTGGAATTAAAATATTCCTTAATTAGATGTTGTCTTTTAGTAGAATTAAAGAAGGGGTTTTATTTTGCTTTACTTTGCAATTTTAATTTACTCCCATTTGTGTTTAATAACTGGGTAGAGCATTAAACAGCTGCTGTAAAATATTTGGTAGCTTGGCCCCAACTTTCGAACATGATCTGCCATCCAGGCTGGTGATGGTGGGTGTCTGGGAAGCTGCTCCCAGCTTTGAGATAGGGGAGAGCTGCCTGGATTTGTCCCATTGGCCCTTCTCTCCTCAACCATTTCCCACAGGAAGCAGCTTCCCTCCTCCTTAGTACAGATGAAAGGGATGTACCCTGCGAGGGGGTACAGCCCCAAACAAATGTCCATGAGCTCCCTGCCAGCGATGAGCAGCACCTAGGGCAGAGACTGAGGGTTGCTAGTCCAGGGGGTGTGGGCTGGGCAGGCAGGGACAGGCAGGAGAAGCAGAACCAAGCAGGACAGACAAGGAGGGTGGCACGGGTGGGCACAAGTGGGACCGGGCAGGCACGAGCAGGAACACTCGTGGCCAGGCAGGACGGGCCATGGGGCAGAAGGGACCGGAGCCAGAGGCCGAGGAGTGCTGAGCCGCCCAGCACAGACAGTGTCCGAGGCTGGGCCTCGGGACGGCACAGCGGCAGCGCCTCCACACCCCCAAACGGGGTTTAGACTATAAAATACATCCGGGCGGGGAACCTGCTCCCAGTTCCACACAACTCACAGGCACGGGCAGGACAGGGCAGGTGTCTCTGCCGCAGGCCGCCTCCGCTCTTTGGAGCCGCGCACAGCGGGAGCGCTGTCCGGCAAATTCAGGCTCCGGGTTGGACGGGGAGGATGGATGGCGTGGGGTCCTTCTTTCTTTCTCCCTCCTCCCACGAACAGCTCGTGTCACCCGCGGCTGACGCGCTGACTCGTCCGGTTACAGCCAGAGCTACCTTCCCCACCTGCAGCCCTCTTGCTCTGCAAAGCCTGGGGTCATCACCCCATTTCCAGCCCCACGCCCTTAAAGTAGCACCCTACAACGTGTACCAGTTCCCGCGACTCTGCGGGAGCACTCCCCGTGGGCTAAGATGTGGGATTTGTAGATTCAGGAGGAGGGGGAGAGGATGGTACGGGTATTCTCCCCCACAGGAAACACTTCCTTCTTTTCAATGTTTCGGGTTTCAGCTGTGTCCCAGGCTCGGTCTCCTGCCCGGCAAGAAGAGAGCCTGCCGTGCTGGGACCGCTCTCGGCCGCCGCTCAACCTCCGCATCCGCGCAGCCTCCCTCGCCACCTCCCCGCTGCCATCGCAGGGGAACTCCCATTTAGCCCAACCCCGGCGACAATCCTGCCCCGCTCTGCTTCCCGGACCGTCGTTTTAGGACAGAAAAAATTGCGTATGTTCGACGTTTAAGCGATTTAATATTAAAAATATGTAGCAATCAAAATCACGCCGTGTCCCTACTGCTCCGCGCAAGTACAGCGCCTCTCTCCTCTCCGACTCCCAGATTACATTTACGGGGTTTTCTCCTGCTATTTGCTTGAATTTGGGAACCTCCGGCCCTTACACTAATGCCGAGTTGTGTTTTCGGGGCAGAGGGGAGAAAGGGTTTGCTTCCCCCACCCCCCTCGCCCCAGCGTGTTTTATCACCCGTATGCGAACGGCCTCGCAGCCTCCACGGCAGTGGAGGCCACCCGCACGGCCACCTCTGCCCTGCCAGCACCACCAGCCCCCCACTTCGGCCCCTGCAGCTGGGGGGCTCCGAGGCTCGCTCCCCCACCGCCCGGCCCGGGGGCGATGGAGACCCACCCCGCCCGACGAGATGCCCGGCGGTGAGGGGCGGCTCTGTCGCGGGTGGCATCTGCACCCTCCCCTGCACTTGTCTTTTCTCGGACCCGGGCTCTCGCCACGTCGAGGATGGAAATTAGGGATCGCCCCATCCCCTCAGCCGGTAAGAGCCGACTCAGGCACGTCGTCCCGTTCACCTCTACGGCTTTCCGTGGGGAAGGACCGGGCCGGCAGCGGGGCGAGCGAGCCTCTCTGCAGGTGAACTGCCGAAATGTGGGCAGCGCCTGAGTACCAGGGGTTGGGGCGTCGTCAGATCCGAACACGGTACTATTCCGGTACAGGGGGTACATACAGCCCGACCCACCCCTTTTTCTTTTTCCCTTGGGTCGCTGCCTCGGTGCCCACCCGCGACTGGCTACGCGTGGGGTGCATAAGCCCAGGAGCTTGCGGGTGTGCTGCAGCCTCTAACGGGACACCAGGCAGACACCCCAAAACAGCCCCCGCTCCCCAAAGCCCTGTCTGCCTGGAGGGCGTCTTTCCGGGAGCCAGCCCGGCCCGAGGAGGGAGGGGGCTGCAAAGCCCTCCTCCCCCGGGCTGCCCGCGGTCCCTGTCCCTCACCGCGCCGGCGGGCCCGGCACAGGGCGAACCGCGGGGCGCGGAGACGCGGCAGCCTCTGCGGTGGGAGAAAAGGGCTGGGGCTGTCGCCTGGGGGCAGCCGTGGGGCGGCCCACGCGTGGAGCCGCCTCCCCGTAGCGGGCAGCGATGGCAAGGCGCTGGCGGCGGAGAGAAGCGGAGGAGGCCTGGCTGGTTACGTGGGGGAGTTTATGCTCTTCTCCTCCCGCCCCCAACACAGTCACGTCCACCCCACGTCCGAGGCAGCTTTCGTCGCCCCTACCCATCCCCCTTCCTGCCCCGAAGCCCCCACACTAAAGCGTCTTTGCTGCCCCCACCCCCAGCGCTGAGCCCCTCTGGTTTCCCCCCAACACGCACACCCACGCCCTGCCCGGCCGCGGGCAGCCGACTCGCAGCTGCAGCCCTTATTTCATGCCCTTCAAGGCACCGAGCCGCTCTCTTTTGTCCTGCCTGCGGATGACCCATTTCCTCCCTTTCCCCCCCCTTCGGCCCCGGCCTCCGTCCCACCCTCCCGTCCCTCCGCCCTCCTCCCCGCCGCACGGCCCGGGAGCCGCACCGCGCCCGGCTGCGCGCAGCGGGGCCGGCGGCCCGAGGAGGGGGGCACACGGAGACGAGGAACCGGTGCCTCGTCCGCGCCGTGTTTGTTTTCCTTTCCCCCCTGAACGCTAGATTAAGACGTGAAGATTACACTTTTATTGTGGCGGCCGAATAATACCACGAGTCAACACACACAGCAAACAAAAGTGCTTGTAGTACATGGCCAACCCCGCTGGGAACCGGGCTGCGGGCTGCTGCAAAAATCAAGCTCTTCAGTGCTAATTACAAATAAATGATGATGTGCTCACTAAGTAATTGATTTAATGAAGTTCCTATGAAACTATTAAAACCGGGTAGAGGTCAGGCTGGAGACGCCCCAGAGCGCCCATTGTGGGCTGTTTAACTCCGCCAATCTCTTCGGAAAGACATCGGGGCTAATAGGTGAAGTCACAGCTGGGTCGGGCTGACTTTTGCAGCACCGGCTGCACTGGCCTCCCAAATCTCGCCTAGCGGCCCGCACCGCAAGTTCGGGGAAGCGAGTCCCCCGGCACACCCCCGGCCCGCTATTCCCACCCTCATCCTCCCCTCCCACACCACTCTCCGGGGGACGGCTGCTCGCCTCCTCCCCAGCCAGCGCGGAGCCCCCCGGCGCGGCTCCCCGGCTTGCCCATGCCCGTCCCGTCGGGGCTGCGTTGGGTACTCACTCGCTCGGCCCGGCCGCCTCGCTTGCGCCTCAACCAGGCGCCTCCGCGGCTCTCCCCAGCCTAATTAAAGAGGGGAGAAGTGGAGCTCTGAACTTGTGTCTACCACTACAGGACGGCTGTAATTCCACCCCCCCTCGGCCCCGAACCCCCCCACTCCCCTCGCATACTCAGACACACACACACTTCTTGAAGAAACTTAAGCTAGGATGCCAGGTAGGGTGCTTGGGAGATTTTGGCAAGGTGCCTAGAAGGGGATGTGTGCCCATTTTTCCTTGAAGGGTTTTCTTGTTTGAAAGGCCATTTGGAGCGCTTTAGACGGACTTGCCGAGTGAAAGGAAGAGGAGGAGGAGGGGGGGAACATAGAGATTGAAAAAAATAAAAGTAGAAGACGAACAGAATCTGGCTATTGGGTTCTCCAGTCTCACACTTGGCTTTCCCCTCCTCACCACTCGGGCAGGGCAGAACTGAGGTGAACCATTCTCCCCCCCTCTCAATCCCCCCATCCAATTAAGGGGTCTCCTAACCCGACCTCAGCTCTGAGAGCACTTTGGGGCAGTGGGTCCCTGCTGACCCCGGGGGGGGATGGGTACACACAGCCCCCCACACCTGCAAAGGATCCCTCTGCGCCCCCTTGCTTTTAACACCCGGTGCCTTTGGCAGGTTGAAAAGGAGTCGTAGAGAAAAGCAGAGCCGCCCCCCAATTTGCACCCCCGCTGTTGGTATTTGCTGAGCGCGGAGACGATGCCCCCCACGGGCAAAGCCCCTCTCGGCCTCCAGCGCTTTCAGGGAGGGAGGAACGAGGCTCCCCGTCGGGGTTCCAGGAGCCCCCACGACCGGGGAGGGGCGCAGGGATGGGGCCCGGGCAAGGCTTCTCCCCGAGATGCGGGGTGCCTCGGTGCTCCCCGTGGAGGGGAGAGCGGCGAGTCCCTAGATAAGAGAAGGTAAATGCAGGGCGAGGCGTCCCGCCGGATGTCCCCAAGACTGTGTTCCCCCTACTCCCGTGGCTCGCCCACCCCGCCGGGGGCTGCCCGACACCGAGCGCCGGCCTCATTTTCGGGGCCCGCCAAGGGCAGCGCCAGCAGCTCCCTGCGTGCGGCCGGGGCACAAGCGGGACGGGGCACAGGCACACGCCGCGGCTCCCCACGCAGCCACGCGTGGGCTCCCGCACGGCACTGCCGCGGGACCTGAGGCAGCTCCTCTTCTTCCCTTGCAGGATTTTGGGGAGGGCTGTTTGACGCGTGGTTTTTGTTGGTTTGGGTTTTTTTCTTTCTTTCTTTCTTTCTTTCTTTTTTTCGTGGAAAACGATTAATTTGAAACAAATTAAGCTCGCCAGCCTCGTGTTTGCCAAACAGGCTGTTGGCAATGTGCAAACAGGCTTTCACCCCGGCGCCGTGCCCCCGGCTCCGCTCCCTGCTGCCCTGCTCCAGCCTTGGCCGCGCACCCTCCTCCTCCTGCCCCTGCCCCGCCGCGCCAGCCCCTCCCAACCCTACAACACCGCTTGATTACTATCTCCCTGTTGCCCTTAATGCACGATCCGGGTTTCTCTTCAGCCTCGAAATAAGAAGTGACACATGCACCACTAAACCAACGTGTGGGGAAAGCCCGGGGTTGAGAGGGGCTATTGATGGGAGCGCTGCAAAGAGACAAAGCTGGGGGCTAGTGGAATCAGATGCAGCCCTTAATTAACACCATCTTAAATAGTCCAACAAGCACTGAAGACAAAGTTGAAGAAAGACTTTAAGGCTGAGTGCCCCTCGACAAGTTCTTTTTTTTTCCTCGTGTCATTCAATATTTAATGCACTGTGCTTGTAATGCTACTACTGGTGCTCCTTTCTCAGCAAGTACATTATTTTTTCACGGTGCCCATGGCCAGGGAAAACCCTTTAGGCAAAGAAAATCAAAATGTTTGTTGTTTTGGATGACTTATAACTCTTGTTTAACACAAGCACTTTCAAGAAAGTATAACAGGCGCAGCCTCTAAAGCAAACAACGAAATCCTTGTGACAGAGTCGGACACAAAAAGCACATTGTGTTATGGACTATCCCTTTTCTCTCCTGCTAGATGGGTGCCTGTCTGAGGCTGAACACCACGATGCCATTTTACTTTTGAACTATTGTTTTTGAGTTATGCCATGTGGTCAAAAGGAGAAGAAGGGAGGTTGTTTCCAAGCTCATAAGACAAACGAGTTGCCTTTCATTGAACTACCCCAGAGCTCCTTTAAAACGAGGTTTAAGTGTCACCTCCATGTTTTAAATGGACACAGGGCTTCAGGGGCGACCCTTCAAAGCGCCTTCGTAATAAACGACCCTTATTAAATATGTCTCTGCCTGGGAAAATCACTTGGCAGAGGAGGAAAAAAGGGGGAGCGGGGGTGGGGGAAGGAGAGACACGGTGCTGCCGGAGGAGCTCCGCCGCCCCCCTGCTCCCTCCGGGGCCGGGACGGAGCGGAGGACGGTCCCGCTCCGGGTCCTGCCGCCGGGCGGGGCGGGCCGGGGGGGGCGGGGGCTGGGGGGTGTTGCTACACGGACACACTCGCCTCCCCCCTCGTCCCAAACCTCCTTCTCTCCCTCCGCCCCCCTCCACCCCCCAAAATAAGAGGCTGAGTGAAAGGTTGGGGTGTTTTCCTCCTGACTTCTTTTTGTCCTTAGAAGAGCGGCGTCTGCGAGTCTGAGCTGCGAAGTTACTGATTTGCAGGCTGCATGTTAAGGCAGCCCATGTAAGTAATTTCTGCGGGCATCCCGGCAAAGGAGAACAAATCGTTGACAAAGGCGAGCCCTTTCAATTCAGCAGCGTCGTTAGGGAAACCAAAAAGTATTCTTCCTATAATAAGTTCCACTTCAAAGGATTTCTCATTCAACGGTGACTGCTTCGCACTTTTATTAAGTCCGGGCTTTTTCACTTGGCGGAATCATCTGTTTGGTTATTTTTCATCGTGTTTATTTTTCACCATTCACACAGTACTTGTATTAAATAAACAAAGAACAATCGCTCTGCAAATAAAAGTACTTAGGTGGGGGGGAAAAAAAAGAGAGGGAGGCAGAAGAGGAGAAGAGCTGGAGACGGAGCTTCTTCCTCACTTATTTGTTTATCTGCTGAAGTTGGGGGGGGTGTCCTAATAAAAAGGGGAGGGGAAGGGTCGTTGGGAGAGAGGCCAAAAAATATGAGACGTTCTGATGAAGTGAAAATTGACTGCGCTAACACGGCATGAAACTAAAGGTCAATGCAACTGTATCTTAATAGAGTGTCTCGAATCGAGGTGGACTATTTTAAATGCAGCTTGCTTTTGCTGCGCTCATTGCCATAGCAATCCTAACGCTCCATGTTGATGTACCATAAAAGCAGTAGTTTGAATTTCAAAGAACCTGCCTTTGAACTTCTCCCTGCCTGATTAGGCACTTGCGTGGTGTGTGTGTGAATGCGGGAGCGTGGTTGTGTGTGCTGACGGTACGCGGGATGCGGGGGGGAGCGCTGGCAGCGCCCCGCCCGCCTTTGGGTGTCCGAGCCAGGGGGGAGCGTGTGTGTCCGCGTGTGAGCGTGAGTGTGTATTCCAGCACACTCCATCACTCCCTGGTCCCTCCTGGCCCGCTCTACCTGAAAATATTTTTCCGGGGTGATGGCGGGGAAGGGGCGGGGGGGGGAGGAGGGAGGACGTGTGCGAAAGTCCGTCCTTGCCAGCACCTCACAACTCCCTGGCGACATCTCAAGAAGCACGAAACACGCGGAGAAAACCCCTGAAAATCCTTGGTTCTCCCCGCCACCCATCCTTTGAAAAACAAAGCAGCAGCCTATCCCGGCTGCCCTGCGTCCCACACCCTGCCCGTGGTGGGTGCCTTGGGGGGCGCAGCCCCTCCACTCTCCTCCGAGAACTCCCCCTCTTATCCATATCCACGGCCCCCCTCCCCGCAATGCCATTTCCCACACTCCCGAAATTTCTTAGTCCCTTCAAACTTCGCTACCGCCGCTCTCGCCTTTAAAGGGCCGAGCGCCAGCAATAGTGTGTGGCGAGATGTCTCCCAGCCGCGACTACAAAGGTGGATGATTTAAACAGTGTTTGCTAGGACCACGTTTCGCCTAGGAAAAGATGAAGTCTTTGATGATGGCCAACTCGGTGTCAATAAGTGGCTTTCTTTGAGCCATATTCAGATGGGAACGTCTTGCTTGCCAATTGCCATAGAAATCCTAACACACCATGAAGATTGTCCAAGCGCCAAGCCTTCCGTTCTGGGCTAAATTACTTTGAAGTGGGGCAGGACGTGCACTGGTCAATGTTAACTCTATAGGGCGGGCAGGGAACACTAGGAGAGGGAGGCTGGAGGGGGGGGAAGCAGAAAATAAGAAGGGGAAACTTGTTTTAGACACTCTATACAAGGTTCTGCTCATTGTCAGATATCTTTTATCTTTTATATTTCCCATGAATGATTCATGTCTCGGTGGCTTTGTGTCGCCCTCCTTTTCACAAGAAACTTCATTAGGGAGCTATAAGTTTTCCCATTGATTGGAGCCCTCATTTATGAGTGTTTTTCTGCTTCGTATGTTGGTTATTGTCATTCTGGTTGAAACAACTCTTTGCAACCTGTTTCACCTTTACCACATTTAACAAAACTGACTTAAAAAACACTCTAACCTTTTGGTGAAACTGTTCTTGACATTTTGACCAGTCATTTTCGAGCACTGGTAAATTACGGGGCGGGGGGCGCAATCACTCTAGCCTAGTTTTATTTATTTTATTAAAAAAGAAAATTGAAAGGGGAAATAATCCTGGAGGATGCTGACACACGATTATGTCCGGATTTTTTCACGGATTTTACTCAGTTTTCCTCTCTCAAAACAAGAAACCTGTCCTCACTCAGCTTCTGAAAACTTCGGGATTTTCCTTCTCCTTCATTCCAGTGATTTCCTGGCGTTATTTCTTGTCTGACCTCACTCTGTGTTTCAGAATCATCTTCTGGCACACGGTTTCGCTTCTGCAGCTACTACCGAGCAGTAGTGCTATTTAACTCACGAGTATCCTCAAGAGAATACTGCCAGGAAGATCTGCCCTCTTTATTTTTTTTTTTTAATTTTTGTTTTTATTTATTTTTTCTCCCCAACAGAAATAAACATTTTGTTTGATTTGATTTGATATTCCGTTTAGCTGTCCTTGAGAGAGATGAAGAATGTCATGTGCCTAAATGTCTGACCTGTGCCCGTGTCTTCTCTGTGTCTATCCGTCTCTCCCCCCTGTGCACGGGATGCCAGCAGCACAGCACCCAGCTGCTCCATCATAACCACGCACCCCAAAATCCTCTGCCCGACCCCCGCCCTTAGCCCGGCTCACGGGCAAACACCCCCAGGAGCAAAGCTGCCTCTGCCCAGAGCATCCCTCCTCTGCCTGGCTGCAAAGCCAAAGGTAAATCCGAAGGAGAACCCTATTTACTCACACGTTTCGCTGGGCAAAGCCGGAGTATCTCAGCCGCCCCCAACACCTCACGGTGCTGCTCCTGCCGAGCTGGGAGGCTATGGCTGGATCTGAATCTACCTGCTGACCCTCGGGGGGAAAAAGGGGGTGTTTCGGTCTGTCTCTGCCCCTTGTCTGTTAGTAAGGCACATGCAATACATAGGAATAATATTTTTATTCATTTGCATGATAATTTTTTGTTTTGTTTTTTATGGGGTTTACAGAGATGAAAAGTTTTAAATTAGCATTTTATTATTATTATTATTTAGGAGGTATCATGTGTCATAAAACTGTTGGGAAAGTGTGTGACTCTACGTGTAGCAAATACATAAAAATAGTGATATATCCCCCCCGAGCCATAGTTTATAAACCCTGCCATGTTGTACTGTATAGTGCAATCTGTTGTTGAAAAAATGCATAAATTAAAAAGTTCGTTTATAAATCAGCACCAATATATCTCTAATAAGATTACATTACATACATTATTTTTTTTAAAAAGTTCATACCTTACTTTATTATTTTCTATTTATTCAAATGGGCTTTGAAAAACGAATAAAAAGCAAATCGAATGAACTTTAAAAAATTATTTTCTATTCAAGTTTTCTGTTTGTTTTCAAAGTAACGCCTGCTTCTTTAGATCCAACACAACAATATGAAGACAACGTTTAAAGGCTTCCAGAGTGACAGCACCATGCACTGTACTAATAATATAATATCTCTATGAACTATACATATATTTATATATTATCAGCACCAACACACCGCACGGAGGACATGCAGGAAGAGTCTGTTTCACATTACATCGTTCATTCAAGTAAGCTGAAAAATATAATGATTTTTTTTTTTTTTGTACAAACCACATCATCATAAACAACAATCTATCACCAAAATTAATAAGATAATTCTTTGGTGTGCTCTGTACTGTTCCAGGGGAGTCAAAAAAAAAAAAAAAAAAAAAAAAAAAGGGTGATGTCAGAAAATAAATTAATTTGACTGTACAAAATAATCGCGTTCACATACACGTTATTAACAATGACAAGACGACATCCACCATTCACGGCACACAAAACACATTTCCACAAGCCCTGGGGGAGGGGAGGGAGGCTGCCGCTTCTTCTCTCAGGGTCTCTGAGGAGGAATTAGTGCTCTTTACTTCATTTGTGCCCCGCTTCTGACTCAAGGGCTCTGGGCTGGGGCGTGCCCAGCAGCCCCTCGGCTGCAGGGCTGGGCTGCTGGCAGGTTTGGGGAGGTTGGCACCCCGACCCCAGCCTGAGTCCCCACCCCTGGCTTCCTTCCCAGCAGCTCTGGTCCCCACCTCCCAGGTGACTCTGCCGGGCCACTTCAGGGGGATAGTGAAAAGCAGGAAGGCATCAGCTCGGTTGGAGAGATGAAATAATATACATAAAAATAGTAATAAAAAGATAATCCCTCTATGCCTGTCCCCTATTCCGGGACTCGTCAGGCCCAGGGGGCTGCTCGCCCTCCCAACCCCCCAGGAAGCTGGAGGGAGCATGAGGCAAAGTCTTCGTCTGAGAGATGAACTTTAAAAAAAAATAATAATCAGAGTAATAATAACACCAGCCCCAAGGAAAGGAAAATTTGCAGAGTTTTCGTGTGGGTTTTTTAGGGAAAAAAAAATCAAAAATGTATCACAGTATCACAGTTGTCAAATAGCAGCGTGTTTCCTTTATTC
The DNA here is from genome assembly GCA_038429875.1 of Poecile montanus. Taxonomy (NCBI): domain Eukaryota; kingdom Metazoa; phylum Chordata; class Aves; order Passeriformes; family Paridae; genus Poecile; species Poecile montanus. The sequence goes on along the minus strand of JBBLMP010000129.1, from coordinate 13,631 downwards.
TCTGGCTACGTTTTATAAGCCATACAAGTACAAACCGTGGAGGAGTGAAAAAGCAGACCTGCATCTTTTGTCTTTCCTTTCCTAAATCGTTTGCACAATGTTATGGCTAAGGGTGAAAGAAAGGCTGGAGAGAAAATGCCGGGTGCAGGTGGGACCCCCTGACTCGGGAGAGAAACCATCAATTACAAAGGAGCTGAACTGCAAAAGGGGTGGGGAAATGCATTTATTTAATTTTATTTTAAGGGATGCGTAACCTGTCCTTGACTGGCCAGAGCTTCAGCAGGTGCTGCTTTACATCAGGAGGCTGCTGCTGACCTGGGGCTTTACCCAGGCCAAAGAGGAGGCGCTGAGGTGGCAGCGAAGGTACTTAAGAGCCATTCCAGAGATCGGCTGGGTTCTGCCTGCTCGAAGCCTTCGCCAGCTAATTCTTGTTAAGAGCAATGGGCATGGGCAGAGTGGAAGACGGACATCTCCCTTGGCACCGTCCCTCTGCAAAATTGTGCGGCTCGGGTGACTGGGACGACCCAGCCTGGCGTTATTAATGCTTTTATTTACCAAAAAAAAAAAAAAAAAAAAAGTCCGAGTCTCTTTAATTAAATTAGTTACCGTACAAACACCATAGGGTTTCGTACACGGAATAAATAGCGCGAGTCAAACCTGATGGCACTTCCACGGCAGCCCCCCGTGCCAGGTGGCTGCCGCTGCGGCCCGGGCCAGTGCGGTGGGGCCGGGGCCACCGGCAGCTTGGCACGGCTCGGCACGGCCCTAGGGAGCAGTTCTGCCTCCCGAGGTCCTGTGGGGCTCGTCCTCCTCGGACGCCGGGGAGGTGTCTCGGCTGGAGGGGGTGCGGGGCCGGCGGGGAGCCCCCCCGGCCTGGCAGACGTACCACTCGCTGAGGTTGGTGACGGGCGGGGAGAGCGCGGCGGAGCGGCCGCGGGGCGGCTCGGCGGCCGGCTCGGCCTCGGGGGGCAGCGGGCCGTCGGGGGGCCCCGCCGCCGCGTAGCCCTGGGAGCCCGGCGGCGGGGAGGGCGGCGGGGACTTGCAATGGATCTTCATGTGCTTCCTCAGGGAGCTGGGGTGGGTGTAGGATTTGTCGCAGCCGCGGATCTTGCAGTAGTAGGGCTTGTCCGAGGTGTGGACGTGGGAATGCTTCTTGCGGTCGCTGCTGTTGGCGAACTTCCTCTCGCAGCCGTCGAACTCGCACTTGAAGGGCTTCTCCCCTGCGGGGACACAGCAACGGCAGCGTTACCGGCGGGCGGGGCCCCGGCGCTGCCCGCAGCCCGCCCGCCGCACCGCGGCCTCCGGGGGCCGAGGGACGACCTTCCCCTTCCCTCCTTATCCTCCCCTTTCCCTTTTTTACTCCCCCTTCGCGACAGTCGTGGCGTGCCCGAGGTTTCCGACTTTTTCCCCGTGTTTTGCTGCCTGTCACGCGTCGCTGGCAGCCCTCAGGCCCGGAGTCCCGGGCTGGCGGCGGCAGGGCCCCCCCGGCCTTGTTTGCCCTCTGCGGCGCTCCCCTCGCACACGAGAAACCTTCATTACCGCTCTAATGACCGAGCCCAAACAAAACCTCTCAATGTCTTTGCCTGCGAGGGCTGGCGTTTGCCGGCAGGCTGGCTCGCCTGGCACATCTCCTGCGTAATCCTTTCCCAATGGGCACTGCGCTGGGGGAATAATTAGTTTGGGGGAAATAAAAGTAACACCTGTTTAAGCATCCCGACACAAAGAGGGAGCACCCCGCAGCCAGGACTGGGAACCTGCAAGCTGGAGGGACCAACCCAGACACCGGAGATGAGGGCAACAGACTGCTGTTAGAGAGTATCTGGTTGGCCTGGGCAAATTTGGGTCTAAATGTGTGCGGATGATCTACTTTTAAGAGTTTTTACACACTGCTTAACAGTTAAAGGGGTTGTGAAAAGCAGCCCGGGGTGGTTAGCCTGGTGTACCTTTCTCACACACACTCGTCTCCTGTAGCAGACCTTGCAGTACGTATGTTCTGGTACCTACAATCGTGTCCTTCCCCATAGTTCCCGAACCGACCCTTCCTCACATCTCCCGAACAGGGCCGGCTGCCTATCGCTGACACACCAGAGGAAAAAGAAAAAACTGCCAGATCCCTGTACCAAAGCTTCTTACAGCAAGTTTTTATCACTCTACCATGCTACACGTGAGTCCAGCACAGACAGACCTGCACTGATAATTTTTGTCATGACTATTGCAACTCTTGAGTCGGTTTAGACATGGCTGATGCGTATTTTCAGATGTGTTTTGCTCTGAGGGCTCAGGAATAACAACCCAGCAGCTCTCTCAGTGGACATTTTCTCCTCACCACTAAGCGATTTTTACTGCTCCTCCCGTTTGTAAGATCGTATCGCGTTTATTATTTATCAAAATAATAACGGAAATAAGAAAACTATTTTTATTTTTAGAAGCTATTTCTTGGCTGTTACTATAGAAACATGCACCTCCACAGCCTATTTATGCATCAATTTATTCAATTAAAATCGGTTCCCCTACCACCAAAGTGGTAGCACTAAAAAGTGCAAAGTTTATCTTAAAAAAAAAAAAGAAAAAAAAAAAAGACAGAGAGGGATATTAAAATTAAAATTGTGCCTTGTGGGTTTTTAAGTGCATGAAAATCTCTGCACACCCCCAAGACAAGTCTCCAGTCACTTCGTTTGTTCATTAATTACTGTTACTTCTTCTGGGAAAGCAAAGCAAATCTACTGGAGGTTTTGGGCAGTATCTATCTGTGTTACCCCAAGGATGAAGGCTCATGCTATCTGCTGCTGGCCGTAACCCGCAGAGCCCGAAGCGCAGCCCCCTGAGAAATGCTCCAACCAGATGGACCAAACAGCGTCCACTCCCTCAGAGTTTTAGGGAAGTGTCTTTCCACTTGCGTTCACGCGTGGGCACCCTCGCCAGACTCCAGAACGCGACGATCAAATTCCCGGTAAGTCCAGGACTGGGGAAGGTCCCGGTGTGTCCCCGTTACGCTGACGAGGGCATCACGTCAGAGTTTAACCATTTGTAGGTGGTTTCAACCCACGGAAGGGGGCGAGATGCCGGGCGCGGTCCCCTAACTCCTCTGGCAGTAGCAGTGCCGCCGGCGGGGAGGGGCACAGATAGGGCTTGGGGTCACTTTTTTTGGAGGGTCTGGGAATCGCTGGAAGGAAGCCTGACCATCCTGAGCATCGTCTTTGGCGAGGGGACAGCAAAATTGCAGGAGGGACGAGGTCCCCGTTCCCGCTAGGATGCACACGGTGTGGGAAAAGTGATTTGTCCCAAAAATGGGGCAGTAGCTGCAGAGCGTGGTATGCAGCCCCTGGGGTGGTGCTTTTGAGGGGAAAAAAAAAAAAAAAAAAAAAGAAAAGAAGAAAAAAAGTCCCAAACAACAAACGCCTCCTGAATTACTGAAATACTCTTCTTCCTGCAGGATTACCAGAAACATGCAAAATCGCCTAATGATACGATTATGGTGTTTTTATTTCCCCCCCCCCCCCCCCCCCGGAGGCCAAGTGTCCATAATAAATGAATAGTTTGTAAATCTCTCCTGTTTCCAGGTTGCACATGACTAAGTTAAAGCCAAGGTGGCAAAACGACAGTAATTAATCCGAACGGGCATAAAGTTTGAAATCTCTTGTCCACTCGAGGGCGTGGGGGAAAATTCGTAGGGAAAGACTCCTGTCCCCTTTGCCCTCCCACGGGCCGAGCTGTCATTCGAGGTGGGCTATTGCCCCCCACCCCGAGAGCTGCTTTGGTGCAACGACCCCCTCTGTGTGGACAGAGCCTTTTGCTGCGGGCTCATGCACAGACACCCTCCCGGGGACTACGGGTAGCCCCAAGCTAAAAACTTCTCCAAATTTCCCTTGCAAGGAGCCACGTCCCACGCGTTGCCTCGAGGTAATGCTCGACTTCATCTAAGAGCGGCGAACTGTGCCCGATAGGTATTTGGATTTTGGTGGGGGGCTCTTTTTCCAGCTGAATCTCTCTGCCTCCCCGCAAGCCTCTCCCGGACTCTTTCCCACCTCCCTCCCGCCTGCCCCTTGGAGCTGAGATAGGTTAGGAATTGAGGAGCCAACAAAAGCCCGCGATGAAGTTTTGTTTTTCAAATCAAGGCAGGTGGAGGAGGCTATAGATGACAGAACCGCGGGCCTCCAGCTAACTCATTCCACGGTGTCATTAACACAACAACAACAACAACAAGAAAAAGTGTCAGACCTTACCCCCTCCTCTCCCCCGGAGAAGTCTCCCCCCCTCACAACCTCCCCGGCTCTGGGCGTAGAGCACTGGGCACCCTCAGGGCTCCGCTGCTACATATGGGCTCATGCCTGACATATTCTGGAGATAAAAATCTATAATCCTTTCAGCCATGGGCCATTTGGTTTTACATCGGAACAACACGTTGTACGGTCGCCGCTTTTCTCTTCCCGAGCAGCAAACAATAAATCAAGAAAGCAATTACGGCAACTCCACTTCCTTAAGTATCCTCCAAGGAATAATATTTGTCTGCTACTATAAATCCCGGCTTCGTTCGTTTTCGGCAGAGTTTTACACCCAGATGGAAATGCGTATTTCGGGAGTGGTGAGAAATGAGGAGAAAGCGGGGGGAAAACCCAAACCAAACAAAAAACCTACCGAAACCAAACCCAGAAAAATAAAACACTAAAGAGCTCAAACACACCCCAAGCCCTTCCAGGGTCCCCCGCCTGTTCCCCCAGGCATTCTCCGGGGTGCCGCTCCCTCCTCCCGTACCCCGCGGGGAAGCCGGGGCGACTTTGAAGTTTGCTTCTCAGATCCACAAAGGGAGGGAAGCGTCCTCTGGTGAGAGCCTTCCCCCGCCTCGCTCCCTGCTCCCCTACTCCGCGGGTGCTGCTGCAGGCGGGAGCAGCCCAGGAAGCACCAGAAACCTCGGGACTTCTACCCAGTCCGGCGGCCCAGCGGCACGGGCAGCCCCGGCAATGCCCTCGGCATCCCCGGTAGCTCCGCAATATCGGTAGCCCGGGCCGAGGAATACACCCGGCAGCATCGTTGGTCCCGGTAGTACAGGGACGGTCCCGGAACGGGGGTAGCCCCAGGAGCGCTGATCAGAGCGGCAGCCCGGTAGTCCCGGTGGTACCGGCAGACCCGAGCACAGCCACCGCCGCCCGCAGAGCAGGGGAACTGCGCCCCCAAGAGCCCCCGCGGCCCCATCTCCATCGGGCCAAGCGTCACCCGCCCGGCTCCGTGCCCACCGACAGAAGCGGCAGGAAGAGCAGAACCGCCGTCCTTTGGCGTGCCGGGGGGAAGCGGCAAAGCGCAGCGCTTCGCAGAGGCGGGGTGAGCCCCCAGGGTGCCCCGGACAAGGGCGGCGGGAGCAGGGACGGGCGAGCGCTCATCCTCTCCTCGCTCTTCCGCAGGGGCTGCTGCTCATCTTCCCCCGACTCTGCGTTATTTATTAATCGGTGTATTTATCCGGTGGTGCCGGGATGTGGGGAGGTGGGTAGCCGAGGGGGTGGGGGTGGGGAGGGAGCTGCCCAAAGTGAACGGGGGGGGTAAAGGGGGGGGACGGGACACGTGTGTGCAGGGCAGAGGGGCCGGGTGCGTGTACGTAGCTGTGTGTGCGTGGCCCGTGTGCTGCCGAATTACTTATTCATGAAAAAGTCACATGTCCGGCGGTGCGTAGGAGAGGAGGAAAAGAGGAGGAAAGGGGAGGAAAAAAAAAAAAAAAGGGAAGGAAACCCTGGAGGGGGGAGGTGGGGGGAGGAAGAACAACCCACCTGTATGAGTCCGCTTGTGGATCTTGAGGTTTTCGGAGCGAGCGAAGACCTTCCCGCAGCCAGGGAAGGGGCAAGGGAAGGGTTTCTCTCCCGTGTGTACTCGGATGTGGTTGATGAGTTTGTATTTCGCTTTGAAGGGCTTGCCTTCGCGGGGACACTCCTCCCAGTAGCACACGTGGCTGCTCTGCTCGGGCCCACCGACGTGCTCCACGGTGACATGGCTCACCAGCTCCTGCATCGTGCTGAAAGTTTTGGAGCAAGGCTTCCTACCGCCCGGTGGCGGCGGCGGAGGTGGAGGAGGCGGCTCCCGGTCGATCCACTTGCAGATCAGCTCTTGCTTGATGGGCTGTCGCATGTATCTCAGGAAGGCCCCAGCCGCCGCCGCCGCCGCGGCCCCGACGTGGCCATGGTGGTGGTGGTGGTGATGGTGGTGGTGATGGGGATGGGGGTGATGCGGGTGCCCGTGGCCGGCCGCCGCCAGGTTGAGGTTGACAGAGCCGTAGCCTTGCAACGCCGAGGAGGAGGAGGAGGCGGCGGCGGCCCCGTAGTTCGCCTCGGCTCGCCCGTAGAGCTCCCCGGCGGCGGCCGCCAGCCCCAGGCGCATCTGCCCGTTGAGCGGCGGGTGGCGGCCGGCAGGCGCGCCCTGCTCGCCGGGCGGCGGCGGCGGGAAGGCGGCGTGCGCCCCGTCGGTCGCGCCGTAGGTGCCGGCGGCCGAGATGAAGACGCCGTGCGGCGGCGGGTGCGGAAGGTGGGGGGAGCCGGCGGGCTGGTGCTGCTCGCCCAGCGCCCCGTGCACGGCGGCGGCGGCGGCGGGCAGCTCCCGCCGCAGGAGGAAGTCCCGGCCCGCCGCCCCCCCCGACGGGTATCCCGGGAGGGCGGCGGCGGGCGGCGCGTAGGCGGCGGCGGTGGTGGCGGCGGCGGCGGTGGCGGCGGCGGCGGCGGCGGTGGTGGTGGCGGCGGGCGCGGCGAAGGCGGCGGCGGTGAGCGCCTCGGGCGTGAGCTTGAGGGCGGCGGGCTGCGCCATGTGCTCGGGTCCGAGCGGCGTGAGGGCGCCGCCGGGGTCGCCGCCCGCGTCCCCGGGGTGGAGGTGGGCCGCGTGGTGGGGGTGGACGTGGTGGTTCCCCAGCCCCGGGAAGCCTGTCATGTTCTGGTGAGGATGGGGCTGAGCCGCTGCCAAATCCGCTAATCTCAGTGTCGGGTTCCTCTTGCTCAAAGGGGGCTCCATAACGACACAGCCAAGCCCATCTACGCTCGCTGTTGTTATTTTTTTCCCTTTACCCGCCTTCAAAAACATGTATATATTAAGCGGCTCTTTAACTTCTTTTGTCTGCGCTCCGAGCCCCGCGCATCCCTGGCCCCGCTCTGCCCGCCCGCGATTGGCAGAGCCCTCACCACACTTCGGCGGCGCGCTGGGGAATACGGCTCGGACACCGCGCCGGAGGGATTGGACGGATGGCGATGATTGGCAGCGGCCGGGGCCGCGCGATTGGCTCCCTTTCAGGCCGCCGGCGCAGCGGGGATCCGCCCCCGCCGCCCCCCCGGGCCCCCCCGCGCCGCCCCCCGAAGTTGCACTTGCAAAACTTCGCGCGGGGCCCGACGGGGCGCACCCGGCGCCTCCCCCGCCGCCCCCCGCCGGCAGCACCGGGCAGCACCGGGCAGCAGCTGCCTCTGCTCCCCAGGAGCTGGACGGGGCGCCCCGCTCAGGTGCTCCGCCGTGTTTACGTTTGCGAGGCCGTGGGGTTTCTCTTCTCGCCCGGCGGCAGCCCACGCGAGCCGCTGCTGCCCTGCTCTGCGCTCAGTTTCCTTTCCTTTTTTCTTTTTTTGGAGGGACACGTTCATTCATGGATGAGGCGGGAAAGCGCTCCATCATGTAACAGTGTGCGCAACCCCACACCCACGCGAGGCCGAGGCTGTGCGTACTCATGCCCAAGGCACCACTAGGGGAAGGCGGCCAAAGTTTCCCTAAAAAGAGGACGGCGGGGGTTGGGATTCCTTTCCTTTAGAAAACAAACGAGTAAGCGGGGAGGGGAGGAGGAGGGGGGCAAGTGGCACATGTTAGAGCGAGGTTTTGGAAGCCTGCTCTCTGCCGCTCTGGGGCTTCCTCCTCCCGCAGCAGCTTCCCGGGGCATCCCGTGGGGAGAGCCACCCCACGCCCCTCGGCGGTCCGCCAGCCGTAGTCCAGGCAGCTGCATCCACTTCAGCCCTAATTCAGCAGCGGCGAAATAGAGATGAAACCCCCGCAGTGATACTGGCCCCGAGCATAAATGCTCCTCTGCTCTTTAGGATGTCGGGACGGGAGGGGGGAGGTAGGCTGGGAAATGGGGGAGTCTGCGGCTGGTGGGTGTCGGCCCTGAGCTGCTACCCTAGACGAAAAGGCAGGAAAAGTGGGAGCTCTCCTAAAAAGGGGCAGAGGTAGAGGACGGGCGGGGACAGCGATGGGACCGCCCCTGGGGTGCGGGGTGTGCTCATCCTCGAAAGTGAAGCTCTTTGTGGTGTGCCGAAACTGGCCCTTCGGCACAAAGGATGCTGCCCTTTGAGGGGGTTGACTAGGCAAGGCCGGGATTTCCCTGCGAGCCAAAAGGGGAAAGGAGCATTATCGTGACTTTTCTGTGGGAGGAGAAGTTGATTTTATTGATATGTCATCAGCTTTCCTTAGGCTGTTGGTCCTCCCAGGGAATGCCTTGAGCTCCCGCGCTCCTGGAAAGTGCAGACAAGCTGGCTGCCTTTCCCTGCCTGGGGGGCAGCCAGGGACTCTTCTCCGCCTCTCCAGGAGAGGAGACGGGGCGGGGGACGCCAATGGACCCACACACACCTCCGGCGCTCCCGGACCACCTAATCCCCTTGATGAAACTACATCTGTGCGTCTTGGCCGCTTCCCTGTGCCAAGCCACCTTCAAAGGAAGCCCCGTGCTGGTCCGGCATTTCCTGGGCCAGCTCCAGGCTCCCCTTCCTCCCTCTCTCCCGCCGCTACTCGCGGGGGGAAAACTAGCAGGATTTGGCCCACGGCTGCCAAAAGGGGGGTGAGAGACTCTAGGGGGAGCTCAAGGGGGAGCTCCCAAGAAGAGCCGCCGGTTCTCTCCCTTCTCTGCCCCCGCCGGAGACGAACCAGTGCTCCCGGCTCGCGTGGCCGCCGTGGGGGTTTCAGCGATGCTGCAAGGCAAGGAATGGGAATAAATGATCCCCGGGTTTTAAAAGCGGCTGCTCGATGGTTTTATTGCACAGTTAAAACTTCACGCAAAGTAGCCATACGCAAAGTCTATACGGGTGTTTATGTACGTGTATTTTCTCTACGTCCAACCAAATAATGCTCTCCCTCCTCCCCAAATTCTGGGTGCGTTGCTGGAGCAAGGTCCAGAGATGGAATGGTTTGATGGGAGACGCTGGGGGGGTGAACAAGTATCACAGCTCTGCAGAACCTTCCCTTGCCTCCTTGTCCCTCTCCTGTTAAACGCAGGTGATGTGCATCTGTCATCGATTTAATATGTCTTAATTCAAATATATACCTCGATCAATTTATTTTTATGAGAGGCTATAAAAAATGAAAATATTTTATATCTGGCTAATAGGCAGCTGACCTGTGACTGTGGGGAGGGAGGGGTTGATGGAGACTCACGTGGAAATTCGCTCATTTTTAGGACCGGCTACAAACGCCGGAAAGATAAGGTGGCTGTCCTCGCAGGGACAATTTTGGACGCTGCCAGCTCCAAAAGAGCCATGAGGAATTTAAAGCCCGTTAACTCACGGACACCAGCTCAGGCCCAGGCTGCCACTGCCCTCTGGGGCTGCAGCAGAGGGGAGGCGTGCTGTGTTACCCCCACAGCTCCCCCAGAGCCCCGACAGCACCCGTCGGGGGTCGGAACGCGCCTTGTTCCCGCGGCGGAGCCGGCTGCAGAGCCCTCCCGCAGTGCTCCGCTCGCCGGCAAACCTGCCAAGGGACATCGGGGGAGGCTGCAGAGGCGGGGTGAAAGCCTGCAAGCCTTCAAATTTATTTCGTAAAGCTTCCTCTATAAACTGAGCTCGGGCTAGGGGCTTTAGGAGGTGTTTAACTGTAAAACGCTGTGCTGTGAGCTGCATTATGTAAATGTATGCTAATGATCATGAACACCATTTACAAACAATCGTCTTTAATGCACGTCTTATTGATAGTTAGGGAGCGGGGAGCAATATTTTATAACGTGTAAAACATTCTTCTGGGGAACCGTTAGAAAAGAAGCGCGACTGCCGCTTTCCTCGGGAAGACCTGCAAGACTCCCCAAATGTGCTAGAAAAGCCTACCCTCCTCCGAGCCATCGCGGGTGGCTTTCTACGCTCGTGGGGCTGCTTTGCGGCTCAGTTCTTTCCGCGAACATCCGCGACCCGATGTGGAGTCCGCCCGTAGCAGGACGGAGCGCCTCGAGTCCCAGCCCCGTGGAGACCCGCACGGGCAGGACGTACCCACGGTACCCTGCTCGCTGTCCCGTCAGGGGGACAGCACCGAGGCACCGGGACCTCGGCCGAGAGCGGGAGGCTGCCCAGGGGCACGAAAGGGAAAGAGAGGAGCGATATGGCAGTGAGACTCCCCACCCCTTCTTTATGGAGGGGCTCAGGGGATGGATAATTTATACCCTTAAAAATTAAACTTCTCCTGTGTCAAATGTCGTCGCTCCGTGCATCCGAGCGGGAACCTGAGACTGACACAAGGATTCGACGTCGGAGCTAGGGGCTGTCGGGGCCGGGACCAGCCGCACCTTTGGGACAGGGATTTACGAGCATAAGTTTTGGAGCTGTCGTGTTCAGTGCGCGCCTTCTCAAGGAAAGAGGGGCCATCCCCTTTGGGGATTTCTCAAATAGGAGCAAAATAAGGAAAAAATATCTATCTATCTATCTATCTATCTATCTATCTATCTATCTATCTATCTATCTATCTATCTATCTATCTATCTATCTATCTACCCATATATAGAAAGAAAGAAAGAAAGAGATAAAGAGAGAGGCGGTCTCAGGAAACCCAGGCCAAATTTTGCTCTGCTCTCTCTCTCTTTCCCACTTCCCCTCTTTCTGAACGTCACCGTTGGAAGAAGCTGTTGAGATAAATCAAATAGTGACACTTTGACGGCTTTACTTGTATAAGCAATATGGTTACCATATGGCATTGTTATTTATGAATGACAGCATAAATTGTATTACAAAGTCCATCGCGCTTTATTGGGACGCTTCTCCCTGCCTCTAACGTTTATATGGGCATCTCCAGATGGAAAAAGGTGCATCTAATAAAACCCGGCAGTGCTGCAGCAGACCCCATTTTGGGGGGGCGTTGCGGCGGGTCTGTGCTGGCTGCAGAATGAGTGGCGCAGTGGGGCAGGGCGCGCAGAATACGCGGCGCTGCGCGTCCCTCAGCCGCTGCTGGGCAGGGCGGAGGCACCGGCTGCCGTTCTGCCGAGATTCCCGTCCTGGAAAAAAAGTGTTAACACTGGTCTTGACCCCCGCCGTCTCATGGCATTACCGCTGAGAGCGGGGTTTTATACATATATAAGTGCAACTGAAGGAACAATAAATATTAATGGCACGAAGGAGAGGTGGTTCTTCCTTCCCGTCCCTGCTCTGCCTAGCGGGTTGTTTGGGTTTTTTTCTGGTTTTTGTTTGTTTGTTTTTGTTTTGTTTTGTTTTTAATTTTAAAGAAGCATTTAAAGTTACAGCTTTGGCTGAGATTTTCATTATTTCCCCTTTTTCTTTTACATAACTCTGCCGGTAGAGCCTGACAAAGAACTTTTGTCTCGAAGTGTGTGTTTTACAGAGGGAGGCTACAGCACAACACATGTGGTCTTCACGGGTCATAGGTCGAACGGCCTAGAAGTGGCTCGGATCGGCACCATCAAAGGTAACCTGCAACTTAATATCCTGTTGATGAGCTTGTTGAATTTATGAGTGTCTGTGATACAGACAACGGTGCAAGTGATGCAGCTCAACTGGCCTCTTCTCCCCAGGCTACGGGCCGGCCACACTCGCCCTCCTCGCCCCGCACCTCGTCCCCTTACTGCGTTGGAAGGCTGAATTTCGGGGAAAAGACACCCTCTTCCCCCTTTCCCTCTCTCTCTCACACGCACACACACCCGTCTCCGGTGGGGTCCTTCCGCCTCTTTTTCCCGACGAGGCCATCGCCAGCCGCATCCCTCCATGGGCAGAGCCCCCGGCCCCACCGCAGCCTGCGCCCCCACTGCGGCACCCATGGCTGCCAGGGAGGGGGGGCGACGGAGAAAAGGGGGCGCGGAGCCTCCCCAGAGGGCGGTGATACCTCTCGGGAAAAGGGTTAGAAGGAGAAGACGATATATACAGTCCAGGGGAGGCAAAAATTGCTCTCCCCTCGTTCCACCTCTCCCCCTCCACACCCCTCTCCAGCTCCCTTCGCATCACTGACCGGTAAGAAAAAGAGAAGAGCAGTTTTAACGAATTTCGGAAAACTTACAAAGACCGGAAAGCTTTCCCGGGGAAGCTGACGTTTGCTGTGTAGGTCTGGCACCTCCAGAAACCTGTTGAAAAACTTCTTTCAATAAAGCAGTTTAGCACCGACTTTGGGTGACCGCTTGCTTTCCTCCCTCGAAAGCTGCCGTGAGCCGCAGGCTGTGTTCGTGGCGGTGGCCCGACGAGAGGAGTGCGGGGGCTGGCTGCCGGAGCCTCTGCCCCCCTCCCTTCCTCCCCTTCCTCCCTCGCTCCCTTCCCTTGTTACCCTGTGACATGGGGGAAAGGGGTTTTGCGGTTCAGAGGCAAATAAAGCACTTCTTAGGAGGGACGGCGACGTGACTTTGAACTTGGATCAGCTCCTCTATTTCCTGCAGAGAGAGTAGGGCTGGAGCCCTGAAAGAATAGCAGAGAGCGGCCAGCCTGCGGGGGCTCCGGCTGGAATTCACTGCATCCCCCCGAAAGAGCCCCTATGCCGGCACCGCTGAGCAGGCAGAGCCAGGGGCGAGGGGAGGGGAGGCAGGAAATGCAGAAAAATAAGGTAAAAAGAAGAAAGGAAAAGGAGACAAAATAATAAAGGAAGAGAAAAATTAATAACAGAGAAAGGAAAAGAAAGTAAGGAAAAGGAAGGGGAAGGAAGGGGAAGGAAGGAAGGGAAGGAAGGAAGGAAGGAAGGAAGGAAGGAAGGAAGGAAGAGGAAGGAAGGAAGGAAGAAGGAGGAAGGAAGAAGGAAGGAAGGAAGGAAGGAAGGAAGGAAGGAAGGAAGGAAGGAAGGAAGGAAGGAAGGAAGGAAAGGAAGGAAGGAAGGAAGGAAGGAAGGAAGGAAGGAAGGAAGGAAGGAAGGAAGGAAGGAGGAAGGAAGAAGGAAGAGAAGGAAGGAAGGAAGGAAGGAAGGGAAGGAAGGAAGGAAGGAAGGAAGGAAGGAAGGAAGGAAGGAAGGAAGGAAGGAAGAAGGAAGGAAGGAAGGAAGGAAGGAAGGAAGGAAGGAAGGAAGGAAGGAAGGAAGGGAAGGAAGGAAGGAAGGAAGGAAGGAAGGAAGAAGGAAGGAAGGAAGGAAGGAAGGAAGGAAGGAAAGGAAGGAGAAGGAAGGAAGGAGGAAGGAAGGAAGGAAGGGAAGGAGAAGGAAGGAGGAAGGAAGGAAGGAAGGAAGGAAGGAAGGAAGGATAGGAAGGAAGGAGAAGGAAAGGAAGAAGGAAGGAAGGAAAGGAAAGAAAGGAAAGGAAGGAAGAGAAGAGGAAGAAGGAAGATAGGAAGAAGAAATGAAAGGAAAGATAAGAAAAAGAAAGAAAGAAGAAAGAAGAAAGAAAGAAAGGAAAGAAAGAAAGAAAGAAAGAAAGAAAGTAAGAAAGAAGGATGATGAGGGGGGGGTGGGGTGGGGGATCCAGAAGGTAGTTATTGTGTATGAATATTCACCTTTGTTATTTTCTCTTTCCGAAGCTG